>BQNB010157380.1:0-15157 GCA_026074375.1 Tanacetum coccineum | reverse complement strand
CTAAAGCACTACTTTTAACAAATTTTATACCTAAAAATCACAAATTTAAAAAGAAAATTTTAGGAAAAAGAATTAGAATTTTTTAACTATTTTTGTATTTTTTTATGATTTTCTAAAGAAAAATGAATTACTAAAAATAAACTTTTTCTAAAAATTAACACTAAAATTCTATTTTTATTTTTCAAAAATACTAGAATGAAAAAGAAAATTATTACAAAAAGAATTAGATTTTTCCAACTATTTTTCTATTTTCTATGAATTCTTTAAGAAAAAGAAATTACTTAAAATCTATTTTAATTTCTAGAAAATACAAATTTAACTGGAAAAATAAAGAAAAATGGTTTTTAACTACTTACAATGTGCAGAAAACTAAAGGAATAAAAATGCCCAATTTTTATATAGCAATTGAACCCTAATTTTACTAATTAAAATCTTAAACCTAATTTTATTAAAACTAATTTTAAAAATATAAATCCTATTTTATTAAACCCAAAAGACAGGGTAGAAAATGTAACAATTGAAAGTAAAGGGTAGGAGGGGTAACTAATAGAAAATTACACTATAGTTAAAACAGACAACCTTAGACTATTGAAAAAGTACAAAATAGACCCTACGATTCAGCTTATTTTTGGCTTATTAAAAAATGAAAATTATCAAAAACTTAAAACTACAAAGTTAAACTTGAGCTTATATACTACAACTTTAATAAAAGCTCTTTTGACTTTTATCAACTAGATAAGCTAGAAAATTAGCTTTTAATTCTGTGTTACAGAAACTAAGTCTTTGCTTTGAAAATTTAGCTTTTTTAATCTTTTGCTTATTACTAGCTTATTACTCAATGAAAATGAAAACCAAAAGAAGTTATAAGAAGCTTATATTGTGTGCTAAGTATTTCTAAAAAGAAATAAGCTATAAGTAAACTAGATTATCAAGAGATTTGCTATTGAAAAGCTAAGGTTCAGCTTAAAACTGTTGATAAGCAATACCTAATAAGCTAAAAAGCTCATAACTAAATCCTAAAGATTGAAATTTTGAGAATAAGCTCTAATATGAATATTGAGTAAACCTAGATAAAAGGATTCTGAGATGAACAACATGAATTAAGAAATCAAAAAGAATTAAGCTAGTTGTAGGTCCTAATAAACAGGATCTAAATGAGCCTTACACGACTTATAGTCCTTTAGATAAATCCAAAGAAACTATGAGAGACGATAACAGTGAATATAAATATTGACGCGGAATATCAATATCTATACCAAGATGAACACAAGAACGATATACTAAACTTGCTATTACTATTTGATTGTGAATGCTCAATCAACTCATATATATATCATTACAATACTATTCTACGTTCCTTTTATAGGCTTAAGGAACCCTAAACGCGTTAAGAGATAATGCTTATCTCTTCCTAGAATAACGCTAAGAGATAACTATTACTATAATTACAACCAGACTTAACTATTTGACAAAGCAGTATTAACTTTAATACTGCCAGACCTAAGTTAGTGCTGGCAGACTTAACTTGCTCTACCAGACTTAACTTCTATACTAACAGTACTAACTATTACTCTATCAGTACTAACTTGAACTAACAGACTTAACTTTAATACTAACAGTATTAAGTCTGTTTACAATATTTTCCTAACAATATGGGAAAGAAACTGATCAAACATACTTTCAAAAATAATTGCCAGAACATATAAAACATACAGTGGAAAAAGACAAAAATGTCAAATGAATTGTGTGTTATCTAACATCTCAATTGTAATCATTCAGTAATCATCATGGCACAACAACAACATGCAGCTGATGTTCATCCAGATGAACTGTGTCCTCCGAACAAAAGATATGATCTTATGGATGCTAACAAGAAAGTTGTTCTCGAGCATGTGCAATGTCCACCAGAAAGCAAAATTCTGACGAATATCATCAAGAATCATCCATTACGATTCAGCATTACAGCTTCTTCATCCGTTCCATGGATTTATATGGCACAGTTCTGGCAAACTTTGAAGGAAGACATATCAAAGTACTGGCTCAAGTTTATGCTGGAAAAGAAAGAACTCACTCTTACATTGGATGACTTCAGACAAATATTTCATCTTCCACAAGCAACTACCAACAATCATAATGCATTCGTGCCACCACCATCATTTACTGACATGGTTCCATTCTACAAGCAAGTATTGGGATTTACAATGGAATTAAAGACACAATCGAATTTCAAGACTATTGGTCTTCTGCAGCCATGGCAAACGTTATGCAAAATACTCTCCAAATGCTTAACAACACGTGTCACTGGATGGGACCAACCGCCGTTGCAGATAATGCAAATGTTGTATTGATTTGTCAACAACATTCATGTGGATTATGCGGAGTTACTATGGGAAGGACTTTACTATTCGCTTCATCATCCAACATCTTCGATTCCGTATCTAAGATTTACAAAGATCATTGTCAATCACTACATGACTATCTTTCCTGACATCTCAAGACGTGCTCGAGACATGTATCACAATTTGCAAGATGATGATATTATGAGGAATATTTTTAACTTAGGAAGACACAAAAACAAAGTTAGAATGAAGATACCAGATTGGATGATCACTGATGAAATGAAGCAAACAGAGCATTATCGGATGTATACGGAGGTGTTTGGGATAGATGTTCCTCTGACTCGATCACAGCAGACTGAGTTTACCCACAGAACGCATAGGACAACTAGCGCCTCTAGGTCACCTAACCCTGATAAGGAAGTCGCAGAGTCAAGTGCTCTAAGTCGATCAACTGTGATTCATCTTCGTCTTCCTGAAAGGAGATCCACACGTCTTACACCACCAGCTCCAGTGCCAACTGTCGACAAAGAAGATGAGATGATTTTACAAGATACATTACAAGTTAGTCTTGCTGAGCATAAAAGTCGTGAGGAGCAGGAAGCAAGAGAGAATGTGGCACTGGTTGATGAGCACTTGGCATCTGAAGAAATTGAAAAGATGGTGGAAGAATAAGAGAATATTGTTGATGATAGTTCAATCCCTAGGAATGATGAATCAAATATTCCCGGTACTAGGATAGAGCCCCAGAGCGATAAGGAAAGTCCGGAGGTAGAGATTGCTAAAGAAAAGGAGGTGGAGATTACTCAAGAAACAGAGGTGGAGATTACTCAGGAGACTCCAGCGGTGGATATTACTAACGTTATTATACCAATGAATGTAACTGATGAAGATGAAGAAATAACTGATGAGGTGTATGAATTAATTTGTATAAGTTGAGAACTAGGAATTCAACCAATCACCAGCACCAAAAAGATCTCCTAGGATTCATACTAATCTCTTATCTCGATACCAAGAACTCAGTATTGCCGGATACTACTATAGCTATAGTCTTCATCAAGTTCACCTCACACAAAGTTATCTAAAACGAATCGACTTCTATCATTGTTCAAGATAAAACCTACTCGCTTCAAATGCTCCAAGAGCTTCTTTCAGGAGTTACAAGGACGTTATGGTTACTTGTTTGCACATCTACGGGCGAGGTTTCATGCCAATAGAAGTCAGTCGATACACTTACAGATAATCTACATGATGTAAATGGTTGAGACATTACCCACTATAGTAGATAAACACATTAAGGAGCAAGTTATAAAGCAAGTTCCTAAACAAGTTCGGAATCAAGTTCTAGTGTATGTTGCGAAAGGGTTGATTCTGGAGAGGCAAAAGGCTAAAAAGAGATGGAAAGATTGATTGCTAAAGCTATTCTGCAGGAATGTGGAAATATTCATGCTCAAATTTCAACATAAATTAAGCATGCAATTTTGCCATTGTCCATTCCTTCACAAGTTGATGCATCCGTAAAATTATATGTCCTGGACAATTCTTCATGTTTCATACATCCGGCTCAATCACAAACATCCTCAGTTCCAAAACAACAATATCAACTGTACCTTGCTATGAAAGCTGATCCTCAATTGCAACAACAAGACATAGCAATATGGTTGGCTCTCCAGATGAAGTTTGAAAGAAATATGGTACCACAAACTGCATGTAGAACTCCTGCCGTTCGCCCAAGAGATCAGGAACGAATCCTCATGATACTTAATCCTGAGAGGGAGAATAGCAAAAGGCAAAAGACATCAGATGTATGAAGCTATATGTCTGGAGAGTCATCGTCTGGACAAGTTTTTCAAGAGGAACAAGCTCTATCAACTTCAGGTAATCAAGAGCAAGATGATGATTTTGATTTTTGGACTGACTCTTATGCTTCAGATGATGATGAAATATCAACAAAGCAAGTATCACAAGACATTATAGAAGAAGTATCGGCTAACCCATTGATGAAGCTAAGCTTAGAAGATGGTCTGATGAGATGTGTGAGACAGAGATGTTACTTCATGAGATGAACATCAGTATCACTTGATCCAGATAAGAATTTTCTTGAAGATGTGACATTGTCTGGGAGAGTAAGAAAAGAAATTCTTTGTCTCTATACCTCTACCACATCCTCACGAAAGGACCACACCATAAGTTCATAGCTGTCAATCCAAGATCCTGAAGCTCCAGCATTATCACTGATGAATCAAGACCTGAGTATAAATTAAAGAAAGGAAATTCTGGACCCGAGAAGATAGTCTTGTCACTTCACAAGTTTCCTGCGGTTATTTTTAATGATGATGATATTAAAGAACAAACTTCCAGATGGGTGAATAAGTGTGTTTGAAAGTTTAATCCTTATGCTAGTTATGGTCTTTATCAGTATTCATTAGAAGTACAGTGATATGGGAAAGAGTGCATGACTTCCAACTTGGAATTGAAAGCTATCAACATAGGTTAATTCTCATTTACAACCAACAATGACTTTCCCAAGAATTGAAAGTCATGAAATGTCTCATATCATATATGAGCCTGTGCGATGGAATTATTTACAAGAATAGCACGAAATAGAAACGAGTGATGAACATTTCTGAAGATCCATAAGTTTTTGAGATGCAACATTAAATAGAGTGTTTAGAAGGTCCTGAAGAAAGGGGTGGGGGGGGGGGGGGGGGGGGGGGGGGGGGGGGGGGGGGGGGGGGGGGGGTAGTTTATAATAAAGATATTCAAGGTATGGGTATGTTACAAATATCGATCTCACTAATGATGAATTAAAGAGTACTTGAAGTTGTTTGTAAGAAGAGATTAAGAAAAGATTGAAGCATTGTAGACACATGAGAAGATGGGAGATTTTCCGTGACTGTGAAAGACCACTTGGACCACAAAAGAGAACGCCCTTAATAATCGACAACCCTTAAGGGGGAGAATTTTAGGATCATAAAAGTGTCGATTATTGATTTTATGTGTTAAATTTAGTCATTAGTCTTTCTTTTTGTTAATGTGAAAGTAAATTTTGTAGATAAGGTGTATTATGCTACAAAGAATGAAATAGCAAAATTACCCAAAGTCTATGGGACTAGAAGTGATAAGTTAGGAAAATAACGAAGGGGGGAAAACCTCCTTCCCTCACCTATAAAATACCCTCAAAATCTTCAATTAGAGTGTGATTGCCCTTGTAACTAACTTCTTCCATTGTCCCTCCATTTTAATATCATTTTGAAATTGAAACTTGTCATCCTCTACATTCACACATGCTTCCATGATCGATATGTTTGATTCAAGATAAATGAGACCTAACAGTCACCAACCAAAATGTGCCAGTCTCTCAGGCTGAAAACCCCCCATTTTCCTGTTAGAATTAGGATTAGGACTGACATAGGTTTAGAATAGGATAGAATTAACATAGATTAGATAACCAAGATATTAATTAAATTGATAGATTTAACCTCGCTTCAAGTGTTCGACACCCTACTTACCACGAAACTACTACCGATCGGGTACACTGCCCGTTAAAGTGTTGTTTTTGGTTTAATCGGCAAAATATAAATTTAAAACTTGAATCAATAAAATATACACCACACAACGACACATCAAGTTTTTGGCGCCGTTGCCGGGGAGTGAAAATTAATCTTGATTTTTATTTGATATTTTGGTTTTTAACATTAGATTAGATCTAACCCTTAGGAGTAGTGTAATTTAGATTAGTGTATATTCTTGTATATTCTGTATATTTTTGTATATTTGTTAGTTTAGTTTGCTTGTATATTTGTGTGTTTAATTGTTTGCGCATTTAATTATTTTGCTAATACACTGTTCTGGTCGATAGCTGAATACGGCGTATCCACTTCCATCGGATACGGCGTATCCAACTTTTTGTCCAATACAGCGTATTCATTCAAATTGATTAATACGGCGTATTCACTTCTATTGAATACGGCGTATCGATCATCTGATAAAGTTCTTTTCCATTCTCGAACTTAAAGCCCAAATTTTTTTAATACCTTTCTCCCGCTGGTTCTACTGATAATTTTCTGGGTATTTTTCAGTAAGAATGACAAAGGTTATCAAAGGAGAGTTCGAGAAAATTAAGGATGTTAAGGTCGAAGATGTTTCGCTCACTTGCGATACACCACTTGAAGCTTTCAACAATGAAGTTAATCGATTAAGCAGAATGGATGATGATTTATTCACATATGAAGTTGAAGTTGCTAATATCCCGTGTGACTCGAAAATAGATGATGATTCAGAGCATGAAGCTGATGATGACATGGGATATGATCCGTCTGATGTTGCATTTACTGAATGGTTGGGATCAAAAATTTTCAACTACAAGACAATGGATCATTATACTATGAAAGCATTATGGATTTACTGGATCAGAGGAGATGATGAGGTTGAGCTCACAGATGAAGAATCTTCTGATGATATGGATGAAGTTGCTGAAGTCTTTAGGATCGACACTAATTTATTTGATTTTGAGAAATACCGATGATCATGAGGGCATTCAAAGAATTTAACTATCTTTTACAAATTGATCCAGACTTACTTACTAAGGACATTGAAGGATTCAAAACCTATGAAGATTACAAGGATGATTGGATCTATGAATGGAACAAGGACGTACCATGGGTTGATGAGAAGCCATGGACTAATGCTAGAGTTTGGACCAAACCCACACCAGTTAAACATACTTACGAGCCTTTCAACTATAAGACTAGATGTTCGGAATGGCCAACATGTAGTTGGATGGATGATGGATATTATAATGGAGGAAACTTACCAGGAACTTACATTATTAGAAACCAACTCCATTATCAGGATTACAAGTGGTACGAGGCTTTGGAAGATAGTGAACTTAAAGATGAGGCTTTAAGAAACAAAGGTATCATGAAAGGATTTATCGACGATGATGAGAGTCACATATTGAACAAAATTAGACGATGGAACATATATACAAACTATGATGATGCATATGAGATAAATCATGAAGATAATGATAGGAAAGGAATTATATGAGATGCCGGTGTGCAATATAAGGAGATATATGATGATCAAATATTCGTTCAATAATGATGAAGAGTATGTTGCTGTAAATGAAGACGAATACGACGATCTTACGATCACAAGAGATGGAATATAAAGAAGAGACAAGTCTAACTTAAAGACTTTGTTGTAAACAAAAGTGCTTCTCGGGAGACAACCTGGATTGTTATTTAATTTTATCGAGTCTGTCTTCCCAGACATCAATACGGCGTATCCGCTCCATACCATACGACGTATTGATTGTCTGGACGTTATCAGTCTTTATTTATTATTTATTTTTTTATTGCACTTTAAAAACATTATTGTCAGTTCTGGAATATGGCATATTCACTAACCTGATACGCCGTATCTACCAAAACTGACTCGTGTTTTGTTTAGTTTAGTTTAAATTCACTGTAGGTACCAAGATAGGAATGCACATGTTCTTCCTATATTTTTATATAGGGACCTCATGAAAGAAATATCAGACCGAAGTTGGTGAAATGTCATATTTTCCATGAATTCTGTATGTGTGTTGTTCGTGCTAGGATTCAGACGCTTTTTCAGCACACAATCTTGCTCATAAACATAACATGAAGAATCTACCGAGCAAATATCAGGGGAGTTTCTCATTCTAATTCTTTTTAAATTCCCGTATTTAATGTGTTATCTATACAACGAAAATGTTGTATAACTCAAGTAGGGGGGATGGAATCAGAATGTTTACTTGTCCTAATTTTCACATTAAAATGCTTAAATTATGCTCAAATTTTAAAAAAATCAATCATACTTTTGTGGAAATTACTTGATACAAAGCCACGCACACAATACTCTTGTAATAATTGTGAGAATTTAGCCTATCCGTTTCCAAATGTTTACCCAAATTCCACAAAATTTGAGTGTGCCGGTGATGTTGTAGACTTTAGAACTTGGCTTGGTATATCACTCGAGGCCACAATAATGAGTATTATTGATTTAGTTGGAGTAACTTATTTATATTGGTAAATTTTAGGATTACACCCAAATCGCTTGTACATGTTGCTTATTAAACTAACTACAACGGTTATGTTAACCTCCAGTTTAAACCCTTTTCCACTCTCATCTTTAGAGTGAAGATCCACTAGAACAACCCGTAGAGTCAATCCTTTAGGAATTGCACCAACTATTTGTTTTGTTACACCCTTACACCTTAGCCTACCCTGTTAGATTAAGTTTAATTTACAGTTGCTAGTTGCTAAATGTAAAGTTGTAATCTCAGAGTCTTGTGTCATTCCTATCTTTGGTGCGGTTGGAATTTGCACATTGGCAAATAAAATGTATATTAGTATTCAAAAAACTCATGTGATTTTACTACCGTCGCAACTATTGGTGAATCCGAAGAACGAAGAACTATCGAAGAAACTATCCGGAATTATTATGATCGTGAAGATGGTGAAACTACACTGAGATTTGAAGCATAGTTAGCAAAAAAAATCAAAAAAAATGAGAAAAATTGCAACAAAAAAAGAGAAGGAAAGTTTGAAAATAATCTTTTCGCAGGTCTCTTTCTTGTCTCAAACCGTAGAGCACACAAGCAAGCTTACAAAAAAAGTTGTTGAACCAAAAATAAGCCACGAAAATGAAGAGCTTTTGGCTCTAGAATAAGCGGACTAAAATAAGATCAAACTAAGCTTTTAAACCAAATGAGCTACGACAAGCTTATTAATAAACACCACAAATAAGCCACGCTAAAGAAACTACAAACTCATACAAAAGTGAAATAGAGACGATAATATTGTTTTTCTTTGACAAACCAAAAAACGCACCTTATTGGTAAATAAAACAAAGCTAACACATATTTTGTAGACACTATTAATAAGCCTAAATGTGATATTATAGACAGTAAGCCCAAAAGAAAATGCAATGAAATATGAGAAGAAAAAAACACTGATGTTGAAACAGTATACACAAGTTGAATTATTTTGTTAAGAACGATTTTTTAAGTTTAATTATCACACGTCAAGAGAAACAAATAAAGAAAGAAAGAAAAATAAGCAAAACCGAATAAGCTTTTGAAAAGCTATACGACCATAAACAAATACTAGACCCACCCGTGGCGAGTGATACCAAATGTTATCCCAAAACTTAACCCATATCACACCAATAAGCCATACCAATAAGCAATAAGCTAGAAAAGAGATCAAGGAAAAATGGAAAATTAGAGCGAGAAAGTAGAGAGAGAAACAAGAGAGAAAGATTGGATTAGAGAGAAGTTTGGTGAGTTACAAATGAAAGCAAATGCAATCGACACCCTCTACATGTGTGGAGAGGGTCTATTTATACCCTTAGCCAACATATGACATGTAGGCTTTCTAAATGGGTCGGGCTTGGCTTAACTTGGGCTTTGAGCTCGAAACACTGACAATATTAGATTACAATCCAAGTTCGTTAATACTCGACTAGCCTATTACATTAAAAGACTTTCTTTGACTTAATAAGACCGATAACATTCTTGTTTGACTTAATATAATTAAGGCTAACAATCTATTTTATGGCATCATTTATCCCATGTATTTAACCAATTTTGTATAATTATTGCAAAGAATTGTTACTTAATCATTTATATTTGAGAATTGCAGTTATTATGGAGTACTTGGTGAACATTAGCAAAAGGCGCGCATTTTGGAGCTTAAATAAATATATTTTAAAGATTTACTATTCTGACAACTAATACGCCGTATCCATCAAGGAATATACGGCGTATTCGTGCCTGCACTCACCAAAGACCACAAAGGAATGAAGATCAATACATCGAATCCAGAAGAAGTCAATACGTCATATTGAAAGTGAATATTCTAAAAGATATCAAACGTGGTCCCTACTCCAAGGAACCCCTAATACGTCGTATCCAGTCCCTTGGATACACCGTATCGAACCGACTTCCATACCCTATAATTACAAAACTTAAAAACGAGTTTTAAGTGTGCTAAATCATATTCTCGATACCTAAACCATAAAAGTCAATTTCAGAGGAGAAAAAGAGCAGAAGAGGTCGTGCAACGCATTCCAATCCATAGAAGACAACGTGTAATTCTATATACTTTTGTAATCGTTTAGTTTTTGGTATCATTCGTTAACTTGGTTAAGTTTACCTTGGCTAAAACAATTACTCTTGTATTAATTATGATGGTTGAAGGCTAATACCCTTCGGGTATTAGCCATTATTATGAAGATCTGAATGTTTGGTAATGTTTATCTCGATTTCTTGATTTATCGTTGAATGCTTGTTTATGTTTATCAATTTATACTTGTTTACGTGCTTTTGTATGTGACCTATCATTCAACTGGATCTATTGATACAGACCAAGTAATCTAGAGTCTGGGATAGCTCTCCATATAGTGATTTATACATCTAGAATCATAGGATCACAAGTATTGTCCTTCTAAATCTGTGTCTAGGATACGCTTCGGGCTTAACTAGTTAATTGGATATTGCCAATGGTTTATTGAACGTGTTGACTAGAAGGTGAACCTAGATAATTCAACAAATAACGTACTGATTCCATTGGATAGTTGGACAAGTGGACTACTAGTGTATAAATTGCCATTAAGCAGTAAGTGGGTAAAGTCTCTATGAGCTAGGGTTTAACAAGATCACCATTGCTTTAATCCATAAGATAGATTATAATCAGCAAATAAGGATGCTTTATGCGGATGCTTTAATTGTGACATAATTAATGTGTCTAGGTCTTAGAAAGAAGTCCCGCCTAAGTCTTAAGAATGATATGCCACCCCGAGAGAAGAAATCATTACACGAAATAAACAAACCAATGTTCTAATCGGATTAATAATTGTTAATACAGTTTTATTATATAAGGCTCGACCGCTCTTTTATCTTTTGTTAATTAGTTTGCGTGAGTTAAAGTGTCTTGAATTGATTGTAGTCATCGACTAACCTGTGCTAGTCTCTCAGGCTGAAACCGCCCCTTTTACCTGTTAGAATTAGGATTAGAACTAATATAGGTTTAGCATAGGTTTAACTTAGATTAGATTTAACATAGATTAGATAACCAAAATATAAATAAATTGAGAGATTTAACCTCGCTTCAAGTGTTTGACACCCTACTTACCATGAATCTACCACCGACCGGGTACACTGCCCGTTAAAGTGTCGTTTTTGGTTAAGTCAGAAAAATATAAATTTAAAACTTGAAACATCGTAAATATAAACCACACAACGACCACATTAAGTTTTTGGCGCCGTTGCCGGGGAGTGAAAATTAATCTTGATTTTTATTTGATATTTTGGTTTTTAACATTAGATTAGATCTAACCCTTAGGAGTAGTGTTAATTAGATTAGTGTAATTTAGAGTGGTTTATATTCCTGCTTGTCTATTCTGTTTGTTTGACACGGCGTATTCAGTTCACTGAATACGACGTATTGGTTACTTAATAGTTTTCTTAGAAAGATTGTTTCAGGATGGACGATCCAAACATTACTATGAAGGAATACATTAGGCTCAAGGAAGAAAAAGCTCAAAAACGTGGGAAAGTGTTTAACTGGGAAACTGCTAAGTATGGTAAGATCTAGAACGATGAAGACATTCACGACCTCAGATCCATTGAAACTGAATTTCTAGCTATAACCTTTAATGACGAGGTATCATCAAAAACACTGTCTTGTGAACCCACGGTAAGTTCTCTTAACGATGAAATCGACTTTAGAATTTTGTTTGACGATTATGACGATGAAGACTACACGGTAATTTTTAAGAAAATCTCATTTTCTTATAAAAAATTTTGTACCAATGATTTGAAAATGGATTCGGAAAATGATAATGAAAAAGTCATGCCTTCACTTCCATCACCTGAGCCTGCGATCAGTTGTTTTGATGATTTAGACTTTTTTAAAGATTTTGAGAATGAATTTCCGGCCATCGTTTACAATGATACTCTAACATCTAAATCAGATTTATTAACAGAACCAATTTTAAACCCTCAACATGTCGATGAATTTGATTTAAAAAACGAAACATCATTATCTGAATATGATGAAGAAGAACAAAACGTTTTGTACTTTAATGATATATTCCCTTTCAACGCTATTCATCCTAATGATTTAAAATTGGATGAGGACAATGATGATAATGAAATCGATATAATACAATCTTCAGAGGGTAATTTATATACACATAGGTTAAATATGCTTATGGAAAGAAGTCGCGATAAAATAGATAAAATTTTCAATGAGGAAAGCTTTGTTTTGGAAATAAATGTGAATATCATAACTTGGATTTATCTTTTCAACGGGATGTTATTATGATTTATTATGATTTTGTATGTGCCGTTTGGCATTTCGTTCGACCCTAAGCGGGATTATAAGGATGGTGATTATACGCTAATGTTGCGGAGGCCAAGGTACATTTTCTTTGCTTTATTTTAGGAAAATTGGTCTCCAAGGACGGATACGACATATTAGGGTAAAACCTATATGGCGTATCCATATATCTTTCACCACTGTATATTTTTGTATATTTTTTAGTTTAATTGTTTGCTTGTATATATGTGTGTTTAATTGTTTGTGTATTTAATTGTTTTTCTTAAATACACTGTTCTGGTCGATAACTGAATACGACGTATCCACTTCCATCAGATATGACGTATCGAACCTTCTGTCCAATACAACGTATTCGATTCAACTGATTAATATGGTGTATTCACTTCTATTGAATAAGGCATATCGATCATCTGATAAAGTTCTTTTCCATTCTCGAACTTAAAACCCAATTTTTTTTAATACCTTTCTCCCGCTGGTTCTATTGATAATTTTCTGGGTATTTTTCAGTAAGAATGACAAAGGTTATCAAAGGAGAGTTCGAGAAAATTAAGAATGTTAAGGTCGAAGATGTTTCGCTCACTTGCGATACATCACTTGAAGTTTTTAACAATGAAGTCAATCGATTAAGCGGAATGGATGATGATTTATTCACATATGAAGTTGACATTGCTAACATCCCATGTGACTCAAAAATGGATGATGATTCGGAGCATGAAGCTGATGATGACATGGGATATGAACCGTCTGACGTTGCATTTACTGAAAGGTTAGGATTGAAGTTTTTTAACTATAAGACAATGGATCATTATACTATGAAAGCATTATGGATTTACTGGATTAGAGGAGATGATGAAGTTGAGCTCACTCATGAAGAATCTTCAGATGATAAGGATGAAGTTGCTGAAGTCTTTAGGATCGACACTAATTTATTTAATTTTGAAACACCTATGTGCAAGGCATTCAAAAAATTTAACTATCTTTTACAAATCGATCCAGACTTACTTACTAAGGACATTGAGGGATTCAATACCTATGAAGATTACAAGAATGATTAGATTTATGAATGGAACATGGACATACCATGAGTAGATGAGAAGCCATGGACTAATGTTGGAGTTTGGACCAAACCCACACCAGTTAAATATACTTGCAAGCCTTTTAACTATAAAACCAGATGTTTGGAATGGCCAACATGTAGTTGGATGGATGATGGATACTATAATGGAGGAAACTTACCCGGAACTTACATTATTAGAAACTAACTACATTATCAGGATTACAAGTGGTACGAGGCTTTGGAAGATAGTAAACTTAAAGATGAGGCTTTAAGAAACAAAGCTATCATGGAAGGATTTATCAATGAAGGTGATGATGAGTCACATTACAAACAAGAGAGACGATGGGACATATATACAAACTATGATGATGCTTATGAGATAAATCATGAAAATAATGAGAAAGAAGAATTATGTGAAGTTCATGAGCTACCGGTGTATTCGTTCAATAATGATGAAGAGTATGTTGCTGTAAAAGAAGAAGAATACGATGATCTTACAATCACAAGAGAAGAGGCGTGCCAAGCTTACCAAGAAATCTTTCGGATAATAAACGAAGGATGGATGGTGACTAGAGCCGAGTAAAGAGAAGCTGAAGACAAGTCTAACTTAAAGACTTTGCTGTAAACAAAAGTGCTTCTCGGGAGACAACCTGGATTGTTATTTAATTTTATCGAGTCAGTCTTCCCAGACATCAATACGGCGTATCCGCCCCATACCATACGGCGTATTGATTGTCTGGACGTTATCGGTCTTTACTTTTTATGCACTTTAAAAATATTATTTTCAGTTCTGGAATATGGCGTATTCATTAATTTGATACGGCGTATCCACCAGACTGACCCGTATTTAGTTTGTTTAGTTTAGTTTAATTTAATCGTAGATGCCAAGATAGGAATGCACGTTTTTCCTATTTTACATAGGATCTCATGAAAGAAATATCAACAAAGTTGGTGGAATGCATATTTTCTGGAATTCTATGTGTGTGTTGTTCGTGCTAGGATTCAGACGCTTTTCCAGTACACAATCTTGCTCTTAAACGCAAATTAGAGAATCTACCATGCAAATATCAGGGGGGTTTCTTATTCTAATTCTTTTTAAAGTCCTGTATTTAATGTTTTATCAATACAACGAGGACGTTGTATAATTCCAGTGGGGGGATGGAATTATAATGTTTACTTGTCTTATTTTTCACACTAAAGTGCTTAAATTATGCTCAAATTTAAAAAAATTTCAAGCATACTTTTGTGAAATTACTTGATACATAACCCGCACATAATAACCCTTGTTAGATATTATGTTAGCCTCAAGATATTGAGTCGAACAATGGAAGTTCATTCATTAATTATATTAGGTCTCGGTCATTAATTAATATACGTTGTAATAGGCT
>BQNB010157379.1:0-15157 GCA_026074375.1 Tanacetum coccineum | reverse complement strand
GAGATTTTCCGTGCATGCACGGGTATTCGTCTAGTTAATACTTAAAGACAAGTAATTTATATTTTCAAAAGATTAAAATTAAAGATTGAGATCTTTTGAAGTTCATATAAACTTTACCGGTAAATTTATCTCACAAACATAACAGTGGAACCTACTGAGGGACCCGGTTTACTTTCTTTTTGTGAAAAATTTTTATCGGTAAAGTTCATATGAATTTATGTACGATGATATAGAAAAATGTTTTGATAATATGTGTTCATTGGACATATGTTTAGCTCTTTATATATGAAAAGATTTAAATTAATTAGTATCAATTTTTTAATTTAATCAAAATAATTTTAAAGTTTAATTAATGTTTATTAAATGTATTTTTGATTTTAAAGAAAACTTTTTTTTTTAACAGAAAGAAAACTTTATGCTCATTAATTGCATTTTACGATGTACAATTAATGAGCAAAATCTTAAAAAAAAAAGGAAGTAAAAGTTACATTTGGGTAAATTAAGGTGAAAATCTATCTATATAATTGAAAAAAGATAAGGTGAGAATTAAAAATGAGACGTGGGGTATGTATAAAAAATACAGTACCGAAAGTAACCAGATGAAAATGCACATAAAACAAATTAATAATAGAACAACACAAACAACAACAGAGCTAGGTTTTACAAAAATTAATTAAATTTGGGGGAAAACAAATCAATAATTGAAAGAAAGAAAGGAAATGAGTTCACAAAAGAAGAGGAATTTTCAAATAGAAGCATTCAAACACAGAGTAGTTGTGGATCCAAAATATGCTGAAAAAACATGGAAGATCTTGGAACACGCTATCCATGAAATTTATAATCATAACGCCAGTGGTCTCAGCTTCGAAGAACTTTACAGGTTTTATTCATTTAATTTCATTTAGGGTTTTGTTTAGTTATTGTTTTGGATTTGATCAAATTGTTTATTGGATTTTCATTATTTTACATGTTAGATTCTTAGGATTGCGGAATTGTTGAATGGTTAAATAGTTGCTTATCCGATTAATTGTCTATTGCTGCGTTAGAAAATAAATGATTGTATGCTTATTGTTATTTGAAATGGTGTAAGCGGTTTTAGTAAGCAATCTCAAGTTGTTTATCTCAAAATGCGTATAATGACGGATATGTTAGATGATGAATAAACCCCGTGAGGCATAACTTTTATTGATCAACTATTTATAGCTTACATAGCTTACAATAGAGAACAAACCCTAACGGACCCTAAACCCACAAACCGGGCTTGGGCCTATTACCTTAACTAACAACTTTGACTAACATAAATTACTTTGACTAACATTTATCCTCTAATACTCCCCGCAGTCCGAGCGGCGAAATCGCGAAAGATCGGACTGGAGATAAAAATAAAACATTAATGCTACAACTATTTTATTGATGAAGATTTAGCAGCAGATAGAAAAAAAAATTAAGAGAGCCTTTGAAGTCTTCAAACTTTAATAAATTTTGTGATGATTGTGAGAAACTTGCTTCTTCTTTTTCTTTTTCTTATTTTTTTTCTTTGGAGATGATAAGAAGCGGCTCATGACGGCCGACAGTTTGGTGTTGATAATCGAGACGGGAGATTTGTCGGGGTGGAATAGATGCAACGACTCTTGAAAGCCGACTAGGTTTTATGATCTAACCCGCTCTATTGTGAAAGAATAAAAAGAAAGGGATTGAGAAAGATTGTGAGGTATAATTTTCAAAGATGTAAACAAGACAGAGAGAAGAAAGATACAAAGATAAGAAATATGATTTGATTTGTTGAATAGAACAAATAGGAAAAAGTGATTTTTTTTTAAACCAGAGAGTATGGATTTTTGTGGTGAATCACAAGAGAATTGAAGTGGAAAGAAAAATCAATTTTATTATTAGAAAAAAAGGAGATAAGACAAACCATTTTTTATGGTTGTTGAGAGAAAGAGACATGTGGAGAGAAGGAGATTAATGCTATATCGGAAAATGGAGAATGAAGGAGAAGGATAAGATTTGACGGGGTTAGGTGGTTGAAGTTGGCGGCTCATTACGGCCGATTAGATATGAGAATCACACCTAGCTCGATACCATGTTGAATAATGAATAAACACCGTAGCTATAATTTTATTAATGATCATTATTTATAATGGTGAAAACCCTAATACCCTAAACCCACAAACCGGGCTTGAGCCTATTACCTTAACTAACAACTTTGACTAACATAAATTACTTTGACTAACATTTATCCTCTAATACTCCCCCGCAGTCCGAGCGGCGAAATCGCAAAAGATCGGACTGGAGATAAAAATAAAACATTAATGCTACAACTATTTTGATGAAGATCTAGCACCGGATAGAAAACAAAAAAAATAAAGAGTCTTTAAAGTCCTCAAACGTGACATGCAGTAGATAAACTTTGTGATGATTGTGAGAAACTTGCTTCCTTTTTTTGAGATGATAGAAGCGGCTCATGACGGCCGACAGTTAGGTTTTGAGAATGAAGATAGAGAGATTTGATTTTTTTGGAGAGGATAGAAGCGGCTCATGATGGCCGACAACTATATTTTTTGAGAATGGTGATTTATAGGGTTTGACAGGGTGGTATTGAGGCAGCGGCTCATGGTGGCCGACTAGGTCTC
This sequence comes from Tanacetum coccineum, assembly GCA_026074375.1. Lineage (NCBI taxonomy): Eukaryota > Viridiplantae > Streptophyta > Magnoliopsida > Asterales > Asteraceae > Tanacetum > Tanacetum coccineum. Next base: position 12,524 of record BQNB010157379.1, on the reverse strand, counting down.
GGATATAACCTGCTCATGATACCATGTAAGAAGATAGAAAACCCCGTGAAGGCTAATTGATTTCCTTGATTATTTCTCACACATTACAAGGTATATATAGATTACAAAGAGGATGGGCTTGAGCCTAAGATAACTACGATACAGCTAGGAATATTAAATGTACAACTAAAGAATGACTAATCCTATAATCATACCAAATATAAGAGTCAAGTATGACTCACTAATATTATCAACTAATAGTAATTGCTTTGACTAACATTTATCCTCTAATACACTCGCCCTCTCCCATTTCACTCACAACTTCTAGGTCATTTATGCATGGGTGTCAGCTGTGTTCCAAACCTGATGGGGGTATATATGGTGTGCGTTTTATTGTGGTTTCGGTGTTTTGCATCTCGCAAAAAAACTAATACACTATCGGTAAGTATAATGTTAGATGCCGATTCTTTGTTAATCGATGTGTCAGTACATAATTATACTACTATATTAAACCTCTGTCCATTTTGTAAACACGCGAAGAAACCACATGCATCTTTGATCGGGTTTGATTTTGGGGTTTTTAAGGAACCGCATGCAACTTTGATCGGGTATGATTTTGGGGTTTTTAAGGAACCGCATACAACTTTGATAGGGTTTGATTTTGTGGTTTTTAAAAGACGAGGTGTGTCACATGCAACTCTGTTCTTCTTTGGTTTTGGGGTTTTTGAAAGATGGGTCCTTTTGTCTATTTTATTTGATTAGGGGTTTTGGGGCTCTCATTTATGTTGTTATTGTTGTTTGTGTTTGCGTGTTTCAGTTCGTGTTGCTTATCAAGTTATTTGAACTTTATTGTCGGCCTTGCATTTTGCAACCACGATAGGTTATTGGATTGTGATGGTTGAAATTGACCCGTATCTTGGCGGGGCATCGCTAGATTGTGTTTGCAGCCATGGCGGGTTAAATTACCTTTGTTAAGGCTTTGCTGATTTTGAATTGCATTTGCTTACCCTTTGTGTGGCGTCTGAAAGCGGACGCGTGGCTTGGCAGGGCATCACGGCATCGTGTTTGCAGCCGTCGCATCTCTTTTTGGGGTTGTTAGTGTAAATATCTTACGTTGACGTTGTTTGTGATGAGTTTGGGTTGCAACTATAATTGGTTGTTGGATCTTTTATGGTGAAATCCACCCATATCTTGGCGTGATAGCACGAGGTTGTGTTTGCAGCTATGATGGGTCGAATACCTTTTGTTAATGATTTGTTGATGTTGCTTTGCAATTGCTTACGTTTGCTACGATTGGCCAAAGTGGACCATGTCTCGGCAGGACATCATGACATCGTGTATGCAGCCGTTGTGGGTCATGGTGGTGCCGTGAGGGTGTTTCCTTGATCAATTTTATTTTCTTTTGGCTACCTTTTCTTGATGCTTTGTTGGTGCTGTCTTGCATCTTGCTTACGCTACCTATACCGGGTAAGCATGACCTGTGATTGCTAAGTAACCGTGTTCTTTTCCAGCCATGGTGCCTTTCACAACTTTTGGACCTTATCCTGTTTAAACTAGGGAACAACCAAATGACATTACCCTACAGCTTTGGTTATTCACAGCCACGACATAATCGTAGATTAAAGTTGTGAACACATATGTTGTTTGTGGCGATATGTTATTTTTTAATATCACTTTCTGGCTCTAATGGTCAGCTTTGTGTTCAACTGATCAGGCAGCAACAACGATTTCAAAGGTTATATTAATTTTAGGATTCTACTACCTAGTTACTTGCACGTATAAATGATTGTTAGAGTATGATAGGGGTTTTGCCACTGTCACGCGTGCTTAAGTAGAGAAAATGGCTTCAAATTAGGCATGTGTGAGAGTGGCAAAACCCTTATCGTATAATCAAATGCTACATTGTGCTTGCTAACCATTTTTTACATCTGATGTCCTACTAATTGTGTGCTACCTTGATGAGGCAACTATGAATATGAGCAGTCTCAGCAGAACACGTGAAAATCCATGACTGAGCTAGGCAACCTATTTGGTATGCAACCATAACAGACTTTCCTCGGTACCTCGAGCTCTTATATGAGCCAATCGATTATACAATATACAAGAATCAAATCAAATCTTTATTATTGATTTGAAAATTTGAGTGTCACAGTCAACTGCTTTATGATGTGTGTCAGTTCTTGAGCAGCCTATAAGCGTCTAAAGCATCAAGTGGGATACTTTACGCGCACATAGGTTGCTCAAGAATAAGAATGTACATAAGCGGTTCGATTGCTAATCATGACAATAGCTAAAAATGGAGTGTGCATTTGGATGACATTCCCTTTGTTTGGTTCTTTGACAATTTGAGCTAGTACAATATTGTTTGGTTACTGTTTAGTGTCTCACAACCATAGGCGATAAAGACACTATTGCGTATGTGCGTTGGCTGTTTTCCTTTCATAATGAATTGGTGGGCCATGACATGTGTAAGCGACCCGTATTTTGGCAAGGCAGCAACAACATCAAAGATGTTTGCAGCCATGGCGGAACACCCTTTTAGTCAAAACTACGCTCGTAAATTTGAGCCAAAAAGTTAAGCACTGATGAGTTGTAATTTTATACACTTTTTCAGGGTCATTTAACTCCCAAAATCATGCAAATATGCCCAAATATTATACTTAATCATTTCTTTATGTTATTTTAGCATTTGGGAAGCACTTGGAGGAAAAACACGTGACTTGGGCTCAATTCAGGAAGAAACTGGACAAAACGCAACTTTTCAAGCTGACGACTTCCATCATGACGCCTTCACCAAAAGTGCCCAGAAAGTGAATTTTTGGACAAAAAGTGTGACTTCTCAGAAGGTGGAGACGGCGTCATAAAAACATATTGACGTCGTCAGGATTGCTTAGTGACGGCGTCACCAAGCGTAGCGACGGCGTCACAATAGCCCTAGTGACGTCGTCAGAACCTAATTTCTATAAATACAAACCTTATTTCTCATAATTCGTGTGGAAACTTGGGAGAACATTTAGTGCAATTACCATTGACATTTTTGGGGTTTTTTTAACCCTTTTGTACTCACATACTCACATATTTAATTGAGAGTGAAGTTCCTTTACCCATTTAATCATTCAATATGTCTATGTGTTATTCGCTTTCTATAAACATGTTAGGCTAAATTAATTAGTGTTTGCTTATGATTGTATAAAACCTAGTTTGTAATCTTTGATCTTTATTGCTTCTTGTTAGTAGTGTGCGCGTTAGGCTCTAGAAAACTAGCTTTAAGATATTACATTAGCATAGACGTCTAGGGAAATGCGGTTAGGTTAGATGAAACCTACAACTAAGTTCTTCATAACTAGTTGATTTTAGGTAGATTCCTTCTTAAGTATTTAGTGCGCGTGATTAACTATTGGGAGGGAGTGTGTTTAACATGTAACGCCCGACTAGGTTGTCACGTAGAATGCGAGCTTGACCAACTCGCTGCTGAATTAGGGGAATACTTACACATTACATTAACGAGGGTAAAAAACAATAAGATTAGAGAGAGCAACTAGGGAGTAGTGCATGATTAAGTAGACACGTTTGTTTACCTATACGAGTTTCCCACCAATTTACATGTCTTGTGTAGAATACATGAAATATCTAAACTCACAATCAAATGACAAAGAACTAGAGAGAGAAAGTGGAAGGATTAACACTTTTAGATAGAGAAAGGAAAGAGAGAATATTAGCTTAGTAAAAAATGAGAAAGTGAACAACCAACCCTCTCTCCAAGCTATGGAGAGGGTACTTATACCAACTACATGTGGCCGGCCATCGGTTCTTAACATGAGCTTTCCATGGGCCTTGGCCTTTATGCCTTACTAAGGTTTCAAACAAATTTAGACCTACGAGCTATATATTAGGTGTGACCGAGTCTTTTCTCGATTCCTAAAAATCTCCCTCTAAGGGCGGTCACATCCTTTTACAAAAATCTTAAGCCTATCATTCTATGAATATCTTCGTCTTTGCTCGTGGTCTTGAATCTTTATCTTTTAACTTGTGATATGTGTAGCGATCTTTAGACTTTAGGCTTGAGCTTAATCCTTTAAGCTTGACTTGTATGTGAACTTTAGGCTTGAGATCATCAACCAAGCATAATCTCTTATCATCGTCTTGTGATCTTTTGCCATCTTGTGTACTTGTGACTTTCAGACCGACATGCTCATACTTTTCTTGTTTTTGAAAGCTTGTGTTGCCATCTTTCTTGAAATTCTTTAACTTTAACACTTTGTCACTTCATGGAAGACGTGCGGCATCATAGTAGCAGAAATATCTTGAAATTCTTTAACTTTAATACTTTGTCACTTCAAGAAAGACGTACGGTATCAGAGTAGCGGAAGTCTTGAAACATGTACTTGAGCTTTCATAATGTCTTTACATATGTCGGTCGAGTATGAGCATGTGGCTATGAATCTTAACTTGTCTTGAACCAGTTGCGGCTACCATCGGGATTTCCTGCATAAGTGGGTTAGTGATAAACAACATATATGGACGAAAGTGTCTTTGTCACTTCGTTAAATATGGTTGCAATAACTACGGTTCCCCGTTAATCAGTATAAATACTGCATGTGATCAGGTAGAATTCCAAAGAATCTCCTTGACAGGGTTTCGCAGCTGCACTAGTCGTTCTCATTACCGGAGCGTCTCAAAGCAGACAACACGGTATGAGTGAACCAGTAAGACAAAGTCTCACCGATTGAATCAAAAATTGATTTAAAAATCAATCGACGTGTCACTTGCTAAAGTGATTTTGTGACACACCGAGAGTTTTATGCATTTCAAAATTCATCAATCGTCAATTCATAGTCTGGACCGAATCGATATTAAGTGTCACAAGTTTGATCCATATAGGATCTCACAAGTCAACTACCGCAGAGCTTGTTTGATGTTGGCTCTGGAAGGATTTCCATCATCATTGTGAATACTTTCGTATCACTCTGATGTTCTAGCAATATCACAAGGATAATGCGTAGGACTCTTAAGTTATTACTTGTTTTCACAGTGTGTGAGCAACAAATATATTTGAATAGTGTCCTAGTGAGATTTATGGATGATCTCTTTTGGCTCTAGACTTAATAGTGTACATTTTCTTTTAGTAATCGGAGGCTGGAGCAGACTGCCACCTTTTCAATACCAACTAACTCAGAGTGAGAAAGTCGATAGAAATGCGTGTAATCTCTGTGAGAAATGAAACAAGAGTCTTTGAAGAGTCCTTGAGTGGCTAGGGAGGGTAGTGCATTGCATCATTGGATCCACAATGACTATCTTCAATACCAGACAACAGCTTAGTGTTTCTGATAGCATATGTATTGACCCGGTTTATGCCAGAGTGTAAGGAGGGCTTCTTTCTTTTCACCCTTTATCTTAACTTTTCTTTTTCATTCTTCAACCCCTTCAATGTTTACCAAGACTTCATCACTAACACCTTGTTGGGTTTGTTCCAGTGTTAGCTCTGTCTTAGTCTGCATTTTTCCCTTTCGTCTAGGGGCGTGACTTTCATGAATATCTTATAGTACAAAGCCATGAAAGAATGACCTCTAAGGGTATATGGCTATGTTTTTGAAAAAGATAAACACCATTGCATTGAAATTAAAATGTAATAAGTTTCCTGCTGTCGATCATTCAAAATGATTAAAGTTCTAAATGCGAATAAGCTTAAATGAGTTTCAACACGGTATTTATAAGGACATAGATAAATCATACGATAAGTTCTTGAGAATCCAGGTCCGGGCCAAATAGACTTCTCATAAATCAAGCAACGACATACATAGCTAAGCACCCTGAGAAAAACATGCGTACAAAACGAGTCCAATATAAAGTTTGGTGAATCCATTGGTTTAGGTCAAATATTATCAAGTGTGGACTACACAAGATTTCAAAACGTATTGCGACAGTTCTTATAGGAGATACAAGATGCACATAAAGAGGCATTTACGTTTGCCAATATGCTCTGGACTCCGAAGTATTGGTGGAAGAGAGTAGCATGTACACTGACATTGTTATTGTCTTGCCACTTTTACAGGTGTCCGATATCCCAAAGACCACCTAACTAGTTCTCGACCTTCGATTCCATCCGTTAGCCTTGCACATCCCTCGTCAAGTACTCTCAACCAATAAGAAATGTAAGACCAACCCTCGTGATGGGGATTTATCTAGTCCTTGTATAGATTAATTTTTTAATCAGCGCTTACGTATACAGTTCAGTCGGTTAAGGTAAATTAACGGTTCTGAATAATTCGGGCATATATGGTCTAAACGCTACTTAGGATACACGTAAATGGGGAAAATTCTCACGTTATAGTACTTTGTCTTGTTTTGGGTGATGAGGTGCGGTTCGTAGCCGAACACTATATAAAATCTTGGTGTCTTGGTTTGCGTCGTTTTCTTTCCTTATCTCTTTATATTATTATTATTGTTATCTATTTTTAGTTTAGATAGTTATTGCTTGTTCATATTGTGAATTGGTTGAACCTATAACTCAGATCTAAACATTTTTGAAAGTAAACTTTTAAAACGTAAAACAAACGTGTAAACTATTCAACCCCCCATCTAGTTTCCGCACAAGGGCCTCACTACACTAAAGATTGTCCATTAAAAGAAGAGGTAAAGGCATTTGAGGAAGCTTTCTACATGCAGTATGGTGTACCATTCCCTCTAGGAGGAAGATTTAGAGCAGCTGCTCCGGGATTCTACCAAAGAGATAACAGAAATCCTTCGTATCAAGAACAAAGGCAAACAATGGAAGAATCCACGAACAAGTTTATGGCTGAATCTGCAAAAAGACATGATGAAAATTTAATCTTGATTAAGGAAATCCGTTCTTCAACCGATGCTGCTATTCGGAACAAAGGAGCCTCGATCAAAGCTTTAGAAATTCAAATCGGGCAAATGAGCAAGGTACTGCAAGAGAAGGGACCTGGAAGTCTACATGGTTCAACCAAAACTAACCCGATAGATCATGTCAAGTCAATCTCGATGACTATTGAAACTGACACGACATCGATAAGCCATATCGGGGGAGCTCGATACGCCGTATTGGACAACCAGAACAGAATGCAAACTTTCAAGCCAAATCAATCGACTATTCCTTTTCCAAGTCGGTTAACTGATGATTGTTATGATGAGATGAATGTGTTAGACTCTGCTACTTATGGAATATTTAAAGAGGAATGAAGGATGGAAGATCAAGGCGGAAGATCAATGAATGAAGATCCTCTGCCTCAAAAGGAAAAAGACCCACAGAGTTTTACTTTACCTTGTTATATTAATAATGTTTGTTTTGAAAGGGCCTTAGCTGACTTAGGAGCTAGTGTTAGCGTTATGCCCTTAACGACCTTTACCAACTTAGGTTTAGGAGACCTAGCACCCACTAAATTAACCGTTGAATTGAGCAATAAAATAATAAAATATCCTAAAGGTGTAACAGAGAATGTACTAGTAGGAATTGGTAAGTTTGTTTTCCCTGTAGACTTCATAGTTCTAGATATGCCCGAGGATGTCAAAGTGCCCTTGATCCTCAGAAGACCATTTTTATCTACTGCCCATGCTAAAATTAATGTCTTTGAAAGAGAAATTACATTAAGGGTTGGGAATGAAAACGTTACTTTCAAAAGTATTAAACCTACTAGTAGCTTAATTAAGAGGGTCTATATGCTAAGCTTAAGGGAAAGAATGAAACTTGATTTAGAAGCTAGGCTTATGGGAGAAGCTTTGATGATAAATAGTTCACAAGACCCTAGTTTCGAGGACTTTATTGAACTAAATGACCTAAACACACCTGTAGAGCTTAGGAGGAATCAAGTTAAAGGTTTAGGCCCAACTGTTAGTGATGGAGAAGTAATTGATAAACCCATGATTGACATAATCAAGACTAGGAATAATGAAAATTTTGAAGAATACCCTAGTTTTTGTGACTTTGACCGGAAGATCCATATTGATTGTGTCTACAACTTAAAATTTTTGTGCATGATAGGTTTTGAACATGTAAATGTTAATTTTTTCCGTTAATATGATGTCTAAAAAGTTCTACAATTCTATAATGAAGGACAAGGTTGAATACAAGGGAAAGAACGTAGTAGGGGCTTTTATGAATGTACCTATATTTATGGGAAACTTTTCTGTTGTAACTCATTTTGCAGTAGTGGAGAATATGGATTGCTACCGAGATCAAGACATAGGAGATATTATTTTTGGAGAGCCATTCTGCAAGGCTTCATATGTGGAAGCAAGAAGGTTTGACGGATTAATCACTATCCACAATGGTAATGATAACGTGACTTACCAAATGATGCGATCACATACAAGGTTTAGACATTTATCCAGTGCCCAATGCCCAATGCAACAAGATCAGGCCATTACTAAAGGTAAGTATGGATGACAAGCTGAATGAAATCTCGCATCCATACCAAAAGCTTAAAAGTTTCTACAAGGGGGTCTTGAACTTAGGACCCGAATATATCTGAGATGCGAAAATGGAAGAATGGCTGGCACGCGGGCACATAAGCGTGCATGAGATGGAGTAAAGAAGCTGAATGGAAAAGTATAACTTAAAGACTAGCTGAAAGAAAAGTACTTTTCGGGAGACAAAACAGCTATTTTTCATTTTATTATTAAGTCTGTTTTCCCAGACATCGATACGGCGTATCGAATGTCTGGACGTTATCCAGTCTTTTAATTTTCTGCATTTAAAAAAAAACTTTTATGTCAGATTTTCTATACAGCGTATTCGTTAAACAAATACAGCGTATTAGTTAATCTGACTCGTATTTAGGATTTTTAACTCAGGTTAAGATACGACGTATCCTCCTCAAACCATACGGCGTATTGTTTTCCTGTTCGCTTTCTAGGATTTCATTGTCTAACCAAGCAGATACAACCGAGATAGAATTGCATTGTTTTCTTATTGATTGATATAGGAGCTTGCTGAGCGATGCAACGTGATTAGTGGTGTGCTTATATTATGGAATTACTATGTGCATGCTGTTCGTGCTAGGATTCAGACGCTCTTACAGACACAATCTTGCTCATAAACGCAACATGGAGGATCATACCGAGCAAATCTCAAGGGAGTTTCCCGTTCTAATTCTTTATATTTCCTGTATTTAATTTTATATTTATACAACGAGGGCGTTGTATATTTCAAGTGGGAGGAGGAGAATTAGAACGCTTACTTGTTCTTGTTTTCACAATAATATGCTTAATAATTACAAAAAAAAATTAGCATAGTTTTTTTGAAATTATTATCCACATGACCTTGCACACATAACCCTTGTTAGATATTGTGAGAATTTAGATTTAACCGTTTCCAAATTTTTATCTAAATTCTACAAAAATATGAGTGTGCTGGTGACTGTAGTAAACTTTAGAACTTGGCTTGGTATATCTATTCGAGACCTCAATAATAAGCACTATTCTTAATAGATGGAGTAACTTTTTTAAACTGGTAAATTTCTAGGATTACACCAAAAAGCCTATACATGTTTTATTAACTAACTACACCGGTTAGTTAACCCCCGTATAAACCCTTTGTTTACTCTTATTTTAAGAGTAAGATACCCCTAGAAAAACCCGTATAGCCATCCCTTTAGGATTAAACCCCAAATGTTTCATTACACCTTTGCACCTTAGCCTACCCTATTAGATTAGTCCTTAATCAATCGCTAGTTACTTTTGTGTAAAGTATTGTATTTCCTGTATCTTGAGTCTATCTTTTCCACCTACGGTATGGTAGGGAAATTCCATAACGCAATGGTGATTTTCTATCTCTGGTTAGGTCGGGAAGTTGAACAATGCAACGGGAATGTAAAAGTAGTAGTTCGCTCGTGTATTTTTACTACTTCATTATTATGATCGGATATCAATTATTCAAATTTATCGTAGTCATGAGATGGTGAAATTTTACACATTAGTTTTATTTCCAGTTCTTAGTGTTAAAAAAATTAATAATAAAAAAATCAAAAAAATCAGAAAAATACAAAAAGAGATGTTTGTGGAGTATTGTTGTATTAGAGTTTGTTAGGTCTTGTTTATCTTGAATCATACATGATCATCAATGAAAGCTTAGAGAGAATAGTAAAGGATGACAAGTATTTAATTTTCAAATGATATAAAATGGAGGGAAAAATGAAAAAGATTATTACAAAGCTTACCCTTCTAATGGTGATTAGGAGGGGTATTTATAGGAGAGGGAAGGAAGCTTCCCTTCCTTTATTTTTTTAATATTTCACTTCTAGTCCTTATACTTTGGTAATTATGCTATTTCTTTCTTTTATCATAATAAACCTTATTACAAGCTACTTTATTTTTAACAAAATAAAGACTAATGACTAAATATAATTAAACCACATAATCGGCACTTTTTATGAACCTAACAATCTCCCCCTAAGGGTCAATTATTCTGGGCGTTCCCTTCATGGTCCAAGTGGTCTTCCATTCACATACATCTCTCATCTTCTCATCTGGTTGCGATACTTTAATCTCACTTCAATTTTTTCTTCAAACAATTTCAGATACTCAACCTCATCTTCGGTGAGATCTCTTTGTATATAGCCATACTTAACATCATTATTGTAACTCTTTATACCTTCTAATACCCTATTTAGTGTTGCATCACAAAACTTATGAATCTCTGAACGTCTCATCACCCTTTTCTCTTTCTTGCTATTCTTGTATATTATTCCATGCACGGGCTCATAGATGATGGAGAACATTATGTGCTTTTCAATTCCTGGAAAAGATATTATTAATGCAGTAAGATTTACTTTATATTGATAACTTTCTATTCCAAGTTGAAAGTCATGCACTCTTTTCTATATCACTGAACTTTTGATGAAAACTGATAAAGACCACAACAGACCTGTTTCTGCATAATCAGGTACCTTGCCATTCATGATCAGCAAGTACATATCCTCAATATCATTTTTATTGAGATTCTTGTAATCAAACTCGATAAATGACACTATGCACTCATTGGCTCTTCTTGCAACTATCTATGTGATGAACTTGTGTTCATGGCCTAGTTCCTAGTATGTCTTGATAACTTGAATGATCTTTAAATTCAAAATAAACAACTTCCTTTGGTTTTCCAGGCTCTTTCTGCCTCTTTATGTAGAAGATCTTTGCATGAGGATTCTTCCAATGTTCAACACCATACTGAGCATAAGGATTAAATTTCTTTACACACTTATTCACCCATCTGGAAGTCCGTTCTTCGATATCAACATCATTGAAGATAATTGCAAGAAACTTGTGAAGTGACAACACTATCTTCTCAGGCCCTGAACTTCCTTTCTTCAAATACAAAAGATCTTGATTTATCAGAGACAATGTTGGAGCTTCAGGATCTCTCTGACAGCTTTGAACTAAAGGTGTGGTCTTTCGTGGATGTGGAGAAGCAAGAATTTCCTTTCTGCTTTCCCAAACAATGTCACTCTTCAAGAAATTCTTCATCTGATCAATGTGATATTGATGCTCATCTCCTGAAGTACATCTTTGTCTCAACATCTCATCAGCAATTTTCTTTAGCTCTGCCTCATTAATGGTCAGTGACACTTCTTCCATGATATCTTGTGATACTTGCTTCGTTAGTATTTCATCATCATCTGAAGCATAAGACTCAGTCCAAAAATCATAATCATCTGTTTGCTCTTGATTCCTTGAAGATGATTGACCTTGTTCTTTTTCATTGACTTGTCCAGACGACTCTCCAGTCACATGTGCTTCATACTCAGATGTCTTCTGCCGCTTTGCACTATTCTCCCCCTCAGGATGAGCATCATCATGAGGATCGTCCTGATCTCTTGGGCGAACGGCAGGAGTTCTACAAGTAGTCTGAGGTACCTGAAGTGTCTCAAATTTCATCTGAAGTGCCAGCCATATTGCTATGTCTTGTTGCTGCAACTGAGGATCGGCTTTCATTGATAGATACAGTTGATATTGTTGTTCTGGAACAGATGTTAAGCAGTATTGAAATTATTTAAGAAAATATTTCAGTTAGAAAAGAAGCGTTACAACACTTATAAGTAATAGTTCTGAAATCCAAGTAGTGATTCAATAAGTCAAGTAATGTTTAGTAGTGGACCACAAGGTTTAAGATCTGCCAGTGACAGTATTTCATAGTATCATTCAACGTTACCGCATTGAGCTCATGACACCAAAACCTTGACGGTAATGCATGCCATATGCATTGTTGTTTGCCCCTGAAGTAGGTATTATTGCCTTATACCTAGGATTCTCAATACAAATTGTCCGTTGATAGGTGGGTGCTCGAAAGAATTCGATTCAGACCCCCGGACAGGGTTGTCAAACCTAATAGATCTATTAATTTTACTAGCGTTCGCCCCTACAAGGTGACTAATAATTCATGAAATTAGGGACTTTGGTAATAGAGACTCATGCAGATAATTTCATAAGCGAGTCAGGCATACCCTTCAAGCACTTGTGTCCCATTTAAAACAAGTAATATGTTCCAAACTCACGGTTTTGTAAACAGATAATCAATGGTCTCAAATCATGTA
>BQNB010157377.1:2682-15158 GCA_026074375.1 Tanacetum coccineum | reverse complement strand
GAAAGTATAGAACGTTTAGGGACTAAATTGTAATTAATTATCAAAATACTTAATAAATTGCAGTGACTTTTATAATTAAACGTATTTTAGTCACAAAAAACAACACTATTTTGTAACTTTTTAGGCAAAGCCAAAGTTCGACTACTTTATCTTTTTACGCAGTAAGATAAACATAATATGAAGTCCTGCCTTAATCTTAAACTTACATTAGCGCTAAAACCATCCTTTACCTTGCCAAGAACTACCAAGTCTATTTTCGTTGGCGAACTTTATACGGAGACCAGAAAGACACTACTCAAATCCGTGAACGTATATTTGATATGCTAATGGTCAAAATTACATATGACATCAAATTCAAACATTCACAGCTTTTTTTTTTCCTTCTTTTTTGTTAGCAAATAAATGTTCTATTTACAATGAATTAAAGAACATTTTACTCGAATTTATGTCTGGTTGCAAACATAATTTGTATGACTTTGGCCAATTTTCCGAAAATTGGAGAATAATTGACCACAATGATCATCTATAGTCCAAATGAGCCAAAGGCTTGGAAGGGTCACTATATCAAGAAGGAACATTGCTGAATCCGAAATAGATGGTCTTTTGTTGAAAGGCATTAAGAGCATAGTCGACTTGCAAGTGACCCATTGGGGACTTGATCCGGATTCCATATCCAACACCAACTCCAGCTCCTGGTTTACCATGCCTTAAGCCCGGGTTCCCTGCATATAATCATTGTCCTTGCATCATTGATATTGGTGCAATTGTGCAAAAGATTTCATAGTTTGGGTGCCAATTTTGACCCATTTTCTTATGGACTGGATAATTTAGGGTATATTAAATATCAATGGGTCAAAAGGGTAAATTAGCTGAAAAGTAAAACAGGTTGAAAGTCGTCTAAAGGAGTATTATATATTTATATTGAAGAAAATCTCCTAAATCGTTAAATTCTATCAGTTACACTATTATTAACCTAACTGAACAATCTCATTATACTTGACACTAATCTTTTACACAAACTCAAAAATTTTCTTGGATCAACCCGTACAAAAAAAATACCAGTTTTGGCCGGTAATGATCACTTGTCACCTCAATTTAATCTTGAGAAGTACATTGCAGTCATGAATGAAACCTATGTCGGATATTTGGTTATTCATCAACTGTAGAATCAGCTATTGAAATTTCTATAAGATGGCATTTTTACAATGATCATGCATATAAATATAGCCCTGAGTAGATGAACCATTTTAAAAAACTAGTTCCTTTGACCCAAAAAATGCAACATTAAACTTGTCACTATTTTGACCCAAAAAATGCCTAGTAGATAGACTTTATAAAGTACATACTAAAGGGAAGTTCAAGTTACTGTGCAAAATCTAAGTTACTGATCTCAACTAACGCTACAAATCAGAAAAATGAAGTACACTGCTACAGATAAAAGAAATGGGAAACTAACCAGGAACATAGCGACCCGAACCCAAATCAGTTCCACAATCACAGAAGAGAGCACCATCAAGCATCTGAGTCTGGCAACACAAAACAGCAATAAGCATTCTCTCCTTACATAGAGTTTAACTAAATGTTATGATAACTGATCATATTTCTAAAATGCCCAGATAGACAATATAAAGAAAACATATGGACCATGATCAAAGTTATTTTAGATGAGTAATGTTACTAAATGGCAAACATACCATTGGGAATGTCAGCTCAGTGTTAGCAACTAGGCATGACCTACCACATCCAACTGCACCCTCACCATACCCTCGCACACTACCAAGTCCCCCTATGGCAAACGCTTGGTAAGGTGCTATATCACCTACAATAGAACCACCTGTAAGGCTGCCACATATATATAGTGTGAGAATATAAACAGTCTGAGTTATATCACTATTTATAAAGATGCAGTTTTTGTAATTCAAAAATTAATAATATCCAAGTAATTATTATCATAACTGATAAAAAAAAATTATCATATACAAAGTAGTTTAACAACATATAATTATACGTTTAGGTCAATTTATCTATTAGTTTCTTTAATTTATTAGTCAAAATTTCCAAACAGCTTATTAAGCCAATTGCATCATTACAACTTTAGACAACAGAAGCACATCCAAAGACTATCGCATACAACAGGTTTTGTTACAGCCAGATATACAATTCTGATTATTATCCATAATTAGTTTCAGAAAACAAAAGCAAATTCCCCTTAATTCTAGTATCATGTTTGCATTGTTGCAAGTTTGCTTCGCACTTGAGAGACAAATCCTCTACCTTGCCAAGAGAAATCCAGGGCCTACTTTAGCTCCCTTAGATGCAGCAAACTTAAATCGGTTAAATATTAGCCACTTTGACATGAGAGGAATCCCTTGCTCTATTTGTAGACTAAACTGCATATATTAAGACGTTTTACAAAGATTAGTAAAGGCATACTCTATCTTTGATAAAGACATGCATTAATTTCACATCACAAAAATCTAATATTGATTTAACAAGGAAAGAGAAACAACCCGAGTGAAACTGTGATCATTGACCTTCGCAAATCTGGATTCCTGTTTCAGTACTACCATACTATCATGAGAATTTCCACTGCATCAAATTTTTTTTTATGAGAAATCAGTCGGTGTGCAAAAACTCTCAAGGAAATTCAGAGAAGCTGTTGATACCTGCAAGTCACTGGAAATCCGTGAAGATCTCTACAGATAGAGCGGCCATCATCATTGACCGGACGGACATTCTGCATGCCAACATGATTAGCTTGTATTAATTCCGTGTTTAGAAAGACAGAGGAAAACAAACATTAGGGCATCAACAATTTTATTCAAATACGAAGTTGAGATCTATTCATAAGTAATACAACAGTTTGCCTTGTTGCCTTTACTATCAACATTAGCTATGAATTCAAAGTTGGTTCATTAACAGGGTGTTTGGAATTGCGTTTTGAAACTGATTATCTCATTATTGAGGCTTGAGGTTAAATAAATGAGTTTTTACTGATTGGATAAACAAAATATGCTTCTGAGTATTTACAGTATAATAACCAAATTCATATTAACTGCAAGAAAACTACATGTAAATGAAATTACCTATTTACCCATTCGCTTTACTTAATTTGTGACTTTAACTACTGGTTTTTCTATACGGCTAACCTTATCCCAAGAAAGTCTGTACTGATCATTTATCTATTAATTCCTTACACAATCAGAAATTTCCAAACACTCATACAAATGATTACATCTCAGTATTACACTTCAAACAGCATTAGCAAATCCAAACATTATCTCCTGCAGTGTATTTGGCTATTTCTATTACAGCTGATCTCTGATGCTTAATATTTTATACCAAGTAACCAGTTTCAAGACGCACATCAAACACCCCATTAATTTGTTTCGCCTTCAAGGTTTAGAATACTCGACATTATGATGTTAATTAATAAATAAAACATAGACAAAGGACATGGCATACTCAATAATCAATATGTTCGTGTTACCTCAAACTTTACGCTAGTTTTGCTGTTCCAATTGGAACTTCCAGGCTCATCTAGTTCTACGCCTGCAGAGAAGCGACAAAGATTCACACCTCCACTCCCCGTTCGGGAAAAGTTGTCAACAGGGACACCATGTATCCCAACTTCAGGTGAGACCGAGTGCTGGTCAACAACAAAAGAAAACACATATAATGCCATAAGATATTACATCTATATCCCAATAAATATTTTAAAGTATTAGTAGATGTTTAAGAAATAACTATTAAAAATTTCCCACTAATATAAAATATTAAAGCAATTGAATTCTCAACTTTCTGCTTGTAATCGCTATATGCTGAGAACGACAAGGAGCTTTTTAAATATTTTTTTGATTTTGTTTTCTAAATAATTGTGAAAAAAGGACAGGTTAAAAAGAGAGAGAAAAATCTGAAGCATGTTATACAAACAATCAGCACTCCTCATGAATTGTCGGTAAATCTTGATGATTGACAAAAAAGAAACAAACCTGAATAACTAAAGAATGTTGAGCAAGCCATTCTGGCCTAGGCTTCCGATAAGCAATCAATATATTAGAATCCGAAAGCCCTTTATCCCACAATACATCAAGCTTCTCACTCTTTCCAAATAAGTTGGGGTGTTTTATGCAAAGGCTGCAAATATAAAATAAGTACAATAAGCCCATTTACATTATGCAACTAATTCTGTTGAAACATAGGATAAATTATGCAAAAGAAATTGCAACAGTTTAAAAGCACTGCAACTAATTGTGAAGTGAAATGATATTCCTACCTCCCAACAATAAGCGAAAGTGGACTGCCAGTGGCTGAATTTCTGTTTCAGAACAAGGAAAACAAACAAGAAATCATTATTATAAAAACAAAATAAAACAAGGTCTCAAATGAACTTGATTTAATGTAAGCCCCCCTTTTCAAACGGTTTTATCATACGCTAAACCAAACACTGCGCGGTGCAAACAATAATCTCAAATATGCAAATATAAAGTTAAAGAAACAAAAGAACCTGAAAGAATGAAGCATCATAGCAGAATAGAGTCTATGTGTGAAATCAACATTCAAGTCTATCCTAGCTGTACTCAATCATCGTAAAAAACAAGAAATTAATAATCAAACAACAACAACACATACATAGAATGGAATGTTGTTGAATTCAAAATGAAAAGAGAATACCTTTGCCAGCATGGACGCTCTGCTGAGCACCCATCGAATATTATTATTATCAGAGTATCAGTTTATTATTATAATCCACCATTTAATTTATTTCTCTCAAACACTGTGGGGGAGGAGGGGAGGAGGGACCGAAACAAGTTATCCCTTTCTTTTTTATTGGTTTTGGTATTTTTGCCTGTGATTTTCTTTTTCCTATCAATAATAAAAACATAAATAAATAAATAGAATACCACTTTACTTATTATTTTTCTAAATTAATTGTTTACTTTTAAAACCAAGATAATGAAATATCCACGTACTTTTGCAAACGAAAATCTATACAATGAAGAAATCTAGCGCTATTCTAAAATAAATATAAATTTTGATCGTATTATTACAATTTTAAATAGATTAAGAAATTAATTAATTAAATATAAAACTGTCTTTATGTAAAAAATAAAGGAAATCAATATTGTTTTTTTTTGGGTGCAAATGTGAAGATTACATTCACCAACAAACATAAACGGGTAAAAGACAAAAATATTCTATGTACTTTATAAAATGATTCATTTTACATACTTAACAAAATTTTGATTCATCATGGTTTATTTACTCTATCATTTTATTCATTACACGTCACACTTTTACAAAATAATACATGAAACCAGTTATGCTTAGTTTGACCCCGGTTTGAGTTGACTATTAGTCAAATAATGTCATTTTCTTCCACCGTGTACATTTCACGTCAGATTTACCATTTATAAAAGTCAAACTCAATAACATATTACCTTATTTAAACACACTTCTCACTCACAGATACTTCATCTACTTCACTTCATATATCAAGTACAAAAAAACCCTAATTCAAGAAACAATGTGTTAGATCTTAATTAGTTTCGATTACACAATGTAAGTTGTTAATTTGTTTCAGTTATACAGTTTCCCCTAATTATCGATTATTAATTATTGAAAACCCTAAATTTTTATAAACCCTAATTTTTGCAGGTCTGAAAGAAAGTTTAGGGTTAATATCTAGCATGATGGTATCTTCATAGAGAATCCTATTACCTATTCAAGTGGTGATTTTAGGGTTATTTATGATGTATATTTTGAAGGAATGAGCTACTCAGATTTCTTTGGTATAATTAGAAGCTTGTTTTAGTCTCACATGTGAAAATGTTTTACAAGATTCATGGTATGCCTCTTACTTCCCTTAAGGAGTTAGCAACAAATGATGATGTTATAGCTTTTGTTAAAGATGGTTATGACCATGGGAACGAAATTGAGTTATATACAGAACACTCTAGTTATGATGTGTTAGAAATGATTAATGATGAGTTAAATGAAGATGCTAAAGTCCATAAATCCTCCTTTGAATCAGATTCATCTGATGATGATGAACAAGTTGCCCCATTAGATGACTTAAATGAAAACTGAGGGTGATGAGAACCTAGATATACGTAAGATAACAATTGATGACCATTGGCTTAATAAACTGGTTGGGCTGTGTAATTTTATAGGTTATACAGAAAACCTCAAACCATTAGATGGAAGGTTTATCTTAAAAGAGGATGATCCATATTAACATTTAGTTGATCAGAATTTTAAGGTCCATTAAAAGGGTGTGTCATATCCATCTTTTGACCCAAATACTCCATGGGATAAATGCACACCTGTTTTAGGCATGAAGTTTGAAAGTCCATTGCAGTTAAAGAATTGTTTAGCAAACTATGGAATTAAAAATGGTTATCAACTGTGGTATATGCAAAATGATTCTAGTAATCTTTTAGTTAAATGTGATAGAGATGTGAGTAAAAGGAAGTGTGCAGGAATGAAAGGTAAAAAACCAAAACTGTTCAGGAGCCTAAGGTAGAAGAGACTTTTAAGCAAGGTGAAAACGGTATGTTGATTGTGTAAGTTTCAACACACGTAAAATAATATATATAAAATATCAAAGAGCAATTAAGAACTTTCCTTAAGTCTCCCTTAAGAAAAGCTCACTCTAAAAGATATATATAATATAATATATAATACGTATGTTTTCCGGAAGTATGATCTCCCGGGTCGTTATCCCAAAGATTTGAGAAATTGAAACCTCGTTTGATATTGGATATTGATTTGAATGGGTTCGAAGATTGATTGGGTTTTAATAATCTATGATTAAAACACAATCTAAAAAACAATTTAACACTCATTAACAATTAACGGGAAACAATAAACGAGAAAATGCAAGTACACTAAAATTAAGTCTTAAAAATGCAAACTAATTTTCTAATCCTAAAATAGGACTAAAGAAAATTTTAAGAAAAAGAAAAATATTTTTTTTGATTATTTTTGAATTTATTATGAATTAAAAACTATTTTAATCTAATTAAATCCTAAAAAATAGCAAATAAAGTCCTAAAAAATTGAGAAAAATAATTTTTAAACTTAGAAAAGTCTAAAATAACATAAAAACTTCTAAACTATTTTTAACTATTTTTAAAATTAAAATTCTATTTTTAAAATTAAAATCAAAAGCTCAAAAATGAAAATTAAAATCTAAAAGGTGTAAAAATGATTTTAATGAATGTAAACCTAAAAGTAATTTTTATAAAACTAAAAACTATTTTTTTGTATTTTTCTGAAAATTATTTATATTTTTATTGTATTTTTTTGAAAAATTTAAATCTGAGAAAATTATAAAAAAAAAAATAAACTAATAATGGAAAAATTCTCAAAAAATCAGGAAAAGTCCTACTAGCAACAAGGAATAAGAGAAAAATAAAACTAAACAAACAGCTAATCAAATAAGCTCTAAATAGCAGGATAAGTAGCTTATAAAATAAAGAGGAAATGAAAAAGACTACTAGTATTAAATGGGGGAGAGAATGAATGGATGAGCTATTGAAGCAAAGGGTTAAGGCATTGGGCATTTATCATTGAGGTCGTGGGTTCAAGTCTGGCAAACCTCATTTTTTTGCAATTTTTTTATTTTTGAAAAACAAGAGCTGAAACTTATAAAGCCAACATTTCTAAGAACTTTTAATAAAAGGAGTTTAAGCTACAACTCAAAGATGAGCTCAAAAAGAGCTTATGAATGTCTGCTTTCAGAAAGTAAGCTTTTGGGCTCAAAAATGCTTAATTTCACTTAAACCCTTGCACACTTCTTATTTTAAGCTCAAATTAAAAACCAAAAGTTGTTATCAGTTGTTCTAGGAAGTTGTGTGTGCTAAGCTTAGTTAACAAGCTACTTAACTAGAACATTACTTTAAGCTTACTGAAATTTGAAGGGGGACAAATGAATAAACTCATAATGAATACAATTAGCACAAATTTAAACTAAGCTTAAGAGCTCTATAAGCAAAGACAGAAGCAAAGCTTTTACATACTTAACATACAACTTATAAGCTACTATTATCATTCATAAAACCAAAACTTATAAGCTAGAAATCTATATTTAGCAAGCTACTTAAACTACCTACTGTTTTTTGGTCCTTTTTAGATTTTATGGATTTTGAAGCTAAATGCAACCTAAGCAATTAAGCTAGAATGTGAAAATTGAGTACTTTAAACTACACTAAGTATCTGTAAATGGAAAGCTACTAAAATTTAAAAGTTTAAAGGACACTAAACCAAGCCATTGAAAACTAAGACAGCAGTAGTAACTTATGTTACTACTGCTGATGCAAATTGTAAATGTACCAATCTCAATTGCAGGTAACCAAAGGTGGTTTCTACTACACTTGATTCACTCAATGAGTGCAAATAAACTTGACACAAACAATTTTCAAGTTCCCAAGAGCTTAACTAAAAAATCTAACGCTAGGCACATGTAAGCAACAAAACCTTGGTGCTGACATATGAAATAAGCTCAACTCTTTGAATATTGAAAAACTAACTTATGAAAATTGAATCACTACTAGTCTAACATGAAAACACAACTGACTCATACAAATTGCACAATCTATTTTGACTTTTGATGGTCAATGAGCCCTATTCCAAACACTCCTTAACCTATGACAGATTTTAAAATAGCTTATGAAATTAAGATCTAACAAACTAATCTTAAGTACCAGATGATAATTAGTCTTATAATGAACCTAACAAACATAAATTCTAACAATTGATTCAGCTAAAGTTCTAATATCTACACTATTTTATATATTTTGTTTTTTTTTTGATGACTTTTTAAGATCAACAATGAAGAAAAACTAAGATTTATAAATATTAAGCTTAAAACAGATGTAAATTATATTAATAATAAGCACAATGAAATATTTATAATCACAATTAAGAGATAGAATAAGCAACATTAACTAACGAAACTATTTTGAACTAAATATTAAAGAACATGAGAATTTAAATGAAAACTCACTTTAGCTTCAGCTAAACAGAAGCACAAACTCAATTAACAGCTACAAGCTCTAGTTTATCCTGTTGGATAAGCTTATATAAGTCCTTGGAGACCCTTCCATGATAGGTCTCCTTCCAAAGCTTATTAAGTCAAAAGTCTAGGTAGGAAATCTATTACTGATTTTAGATGTTTTGGTCTTATGATTCGGACTGAATTAAAGCTCATATCCAAGTTATAGACTGGATGAGCTATACATATGAAGCTTTATTGAGAGCTTATGAATCATACTCAAATATATAGAGTAAATTAGGCTTATCACTATAGGATTACTATAGAAAAAGGAGTGATTACATTAAGCTTGAAAAGGAAATTACAACTGATTTTAAAAGGAAAATTACAATAAGCTATTTAAAATTTAAAGACTAAACTAGGTAAAAAAATAAGAAAAAGGAAAAAGGAATACAATATGTGTGAGAATGTGTGCTATTTATAGCAATCTGAGGAAGCTTCTAGGAGTGCCTTCTTGCCCACGCTCCTCTTGATCCTACCCGTACAAATCTTCAATCATTGGACCTCTCTTTTAAGACGTTGGATCACATATTTGCACACATGGATTGCCAAGCTGTCATTCCTTTGATGTGACAGCTTGTGTTACTTGTGTGAGTGATTGTAGAGTAAAAACCCATCATCCTTGTGCTTCTTGCCATAGCCACGTGGCATTGTGAGCTAAAGAGGGTGTTTGATTGACTTATTTGACCCTGTCATCCTGTTGAAGTCCTTAAGAATTGACCAATGCACCCTTTAATTTGCATTTGCCCCTTGATTTGACCATAGGTAAATGAGGTAGGGGACGATCTACAGTAAAAACTGTATTTCGCGCCCTTTTTTAACTAAACGGGTTAAAAGGGTAAGAGTTTGGGTGAATGGCAAAATGAGCCCTTGTCTTTGTTTTAAGAAGAAGTGTAGTATTAAAATACTTTCAGAAATGGCAACATTGGTCCTTGGAGTATTATAAAAGGGTTATAGATTTAGGTTTTGGGCCGGGTTTTGGGAAATGGGCTTGGACTTTGGTTTTATTGTTTCCGGGTAAGGGTTTAAGGAAAGATTAGGCCCAATGTAGGTTAGGGACTATTTGTATAACATTTGAAGTTTGGAGGGACTGAATTTGAAATTTTGGGGCCTTTGTCTTCTAGTGAGTTGACTTTCTTTGGCTTAGGCTTTGAATCTTTGGCTTCTCTTGTGCTCTTCCATTTCTCATGTCCGTGTTTGCCCGTTTTTGACGGTTTTCTTGTGATTTTTGATATATCCGTACCTGCACACACAAAACACAAAAACAAGTATATTTTTGCCATTTTTAGTCTGTTTTGGGGTTAATTGGGCTATTTTAGGTATACACGGATATGTGTATTTCACACATATCACTTATCTTTATTTTGAGCTTTTCTGCTTATCTTATTAGCTCATTTCTGTGTTAACTTGCTTATTTAGGATGGCTTTAGGTTCGTTTAGCTTATATGCCCTTAGTTAGTTTTAGCATTTTGTCAACTTATTTTCAGCTTTTCTAGCTTATTGTAATTGCTTATTTAGGGTTAATCTTACTTATTAGGTGTAGGGTAGTTTGTAGTTTGCTTATTTGCCCTTTCTTTTTTAGCTTATTAAGTTTAAAAGCCAACACTTTAGTTTTAAGTCTTAAGTCATAAAAAATCACTTCTGTCAGCTTATTTTGCTTTTTCATGGCTTATTATTGAGTTTTGTAAAAAGTCTTTTTTTTAAACTTTGTTATTTTCAGCTTATTTTATAAGTTTTTAAAAAGAAAAAGAAAAAAAATGTTTTTAAAAAAGGAGAGGCCACAGGACTCGAACCTATGACCTCCCCCTTTACAAGCAAGCATATTTAACACACACTCTCTTAACCATCAGCACCAGTAGGGCTATCTGTTATAGCCCTACACAATTAAATACTTAACCCTTTTTTTACTCTTTTAGCTTATCAGCCTTATTTGGCTTATTTACTGCTTATTCCGTTTAGTTTTTTTTCAGTTTTCATTTTTCTTAGAATCTGCATAGTTAGAAGTACTTTTTGTAATTTTTCTGAATTTTTATAAATTTGTTTGCTATTTTTTATAATTTATTTAGATTAAAACTGTTTTTAAATCATAATAAATAAAATAAAAGTCAAAAAAATATAATTCTTTTTTTTTAAATTTTCTTTTATCATTTAGGAAAATTAAATTTGCATTTGTAGGGTTAAAATTTTAGAATTTGTTTTTTTAAAGAGCGGGATTTGGTCCTGTTATTGTTTTTCTTTGTTTTTTCACTTTAAATGCTTACGTTTTTGTTTACTTTTCTTTGTTCTTGCATTTTAGTCACTTAAGATTTATAAAAAGTTAAAAAATCATTTTAGGATTAAATTTTAATAATTTAGGTTTTAAGTCACTTTTTTTTAGGATTCCCGTTATCGTTTTTAGTTATTTAGCTTTAATTACTTTAGATTTTAGTTTGCCTTACTTATACATCAATCTTTATCAACCTGGATTCACGGCCAAGCAAACACCATGCACTTTTAAAAAAGAGGAATGCTATACCCACACTTTTTTTACATAAAAAAATTCACACCCACATGTGGCACGTGACGTGGACCAATAGAATTGTATTAAATTTTCTCTTTCTTACTTACACTCCCAATAATTAACTTACACATGTGGGTGTGAATTATTTTATGTAAAAAAGGTGTGGGTGTAGCATTCCTCTTTAAAAAAAACACAACCCCACAACTAAATCTTAACCCTTGTTCGAGCTACTCACAAATTCATAATATATAGTGGCTCGATCACAAGTCACAACCAAGCGTACCAACAGCCGGCTGGTTGTAAAAGCCACGAACGCCGTGACGCTTGGCGGGTCACTTATCATAGGACTTGTTCTCTTAACTCTGCTGCAATTATGATATTTAGCCTTGTGCTGTGTTTACGTTCTTCATGTTAATTAATACCTGGATTTATGACATCTGGAGGGCTGGGTGTGACGGCTACCTATGTTTTCGATCTTCTTGTTGTATTGTTATGTAAGCGGGAAACCCCCGATTGGACTCGGCTCGCGAAAGGATTGCATGCAGGACAGCAGACTGGGAAAGAAACTTGTGGTTATATATGGCCATTAGATCATGTTTTTAATTAATGTTGTCATGCGCTAACGTTTAAATTTTAATCGATAACCCACCACTTTGTAATGTTATTATGGTTGTATGTTTTGATGTTTTTTTTCCTCTTTATGGGTATGTTTAGCAAAACTAGTTGTAAGTTGTATGTTGTAAACTGTAAGCTGTAAGCTGTAAACGACAAAGCTGTTAACATGAGCTACAAGTTGTATTTTTTTCAATAAAAATGTTTGATAAACTAGTTGTTAACTGTAATTATATGATGTAAAATGACATAAAAATAATTGTAATCAAATGCAAAACATACAAATAATAAACTAATTATATTAAT
>BQNB010157375.1:0-15158 GCA_026074375.1 Tanacetum coccineum | reverse complement strand
ATTTATGATCATTTGATGAAATAGCAACTAGTTTTTTTTATTGCTAAGAAAATTGCAACTATCTTAATTTTCCTTGATAAATTAGATGCTAAATGCACAATTTAGCAACGATTTCTAATTGTTGCTAATGGCATTTTTTCTAGTAGTGGAAGAAAGTGCATCTTGCTATGCCAGCGCCTAAAAGCATTTTCTTCAAACTTATCTAACTTCCCAAACTTTGCAGTCATATCCTTAACAGTCTCTCCCATGATTAAAACCAGGAAATACTTTAATCTGTGTGGGAATTTTATTTAGTGTATGAATGTTTTATAATCTGAATAACAATATGAATCGTGTAATCACTTTCAGATTGAAGTATTTTGACCCTATATGCCATGGGTTTACGAAATCCTTAATCAGATAAGGTGTATTGGATAATTGAATTATAAGGCACGAGAAATCAATCAGAAAACATTAGAGTATTTGTTTATGTTAT
Source organism: Tanacetum coccineum (assembly GCA_026074375.1). Classification (NCBI taxonomy): domain Eukaryota; kingdom Viridiplantae; phylum Streptophyta; class Magnoliopsida; order Asterales; family Asteraceae; genus Tanacetum; species Tanacetum coccineum. Next base: position 14,683 of record BQNB010157375.1, on the reverse strand, counting down.
GTTCTACAAATGAGACAAGTCTGGTTATATTCATAACCAAAATTCAGTAATTTTCGATTATATACCAACCATTGTGTTGGTTGGTAAAATATGCGACTGTTGAGACTTTGGCGAGAAAACCTGTTATACCGATTAGTAAAAATCGTTTAGGTTTTAGGGCGCTGCCCCAAACCCCACGAGAGGAGGCCTCCCATCCCCATTGACCCCCCCCAAGCAACTTGTCTGGAGTATCAAGCAAACTGTGACTCGAAAGCACTCCGCGACCTCTAACTCGACTGAGCTAAACTAGAATAAGAGCCATTAGTCTCAAAGTAAAACACAATTACATAAAAACGGTTTATAACACTAAAATTACCAACATAAGAGTAGTCTAATCCGGAGTAGTACACTAATTTATTTCCCAAAAAATACGACGACAAGATCACATTGTTTTCCAGACGACAATACTAGTATCGTGTGAAACCCGAGGCCATAACACCGTGTGAAATCCCTTGGTAAGCTAGTCACAGATTTTCCACGAACTTTTGATTGTTGGTAATATGTGGGATACCTGTGGTTAATATAGCTATGAATTTGCCATGGAAATTTGACCATCGGTAATATGTGGAAATCTGTTGCTATTGGATGAAAATTTTGTTCAACAAAATTTGTTGGTAAATATTCGCTAATCGGTGGGAATTTTGCAACATATTTCTCATGGAAAATTGGTCAACAAATTAAGTGTAACTTGTCGCTAATCCGTGGGTGTGACATATTTCCCACGGAGACTTTGTCAACAAGTTAGTGTGCAAATTCGTTGGGATTTAGTAACTAAATAACCATTTATTACCAGTAGTACGCAATGGATTAATGTCCCAAAGGGACCCATATGATGAAACTAGATTAACACATAAATAACATTACCAACCTATTGTTTCGGATCGAGTAATAAAACGGAGCAAAGAACAGATCTTGTTCTTGTAAAGAAGTCCACGATAACAAGTGACCTCCATGATTTATCCACACAACACGTTGGTGTATACTACCTGAATGTGCTAGTTCTTAACTTCATGATCAAAAAATGAAACTCACGGTTCTTGCTTAATAAAAATCGACTAGGAAACCCTTTATGGTTTAAGAGCTGATCGGTTTTAGGTTTTGGGAGGAAAGAAAAAGATCATTAATTTGTTTCTAAAGGCTTTGTATTTATAGGGTATGTTTAAGACAATCCTAATACAATACAAATAATTTAGAGAACAAGTTTAACCTTTCTTTCCACGCTGGCCGGCCGATCCAGACCCAATATGGGCTATCCATATTGATTTTGGACGTAGTTAATTAACATGTCAATTTCACATTAATTAAATAGCCTTACGTTAATTATTTCATCAAATGGGCTAATAAACGACTGTTAAGTAAATTGTGAAATGATTAACTAATATAATTAATATTGTTACTTTAAATATATTAATCACATTATAAATGGTAGTACCTCGGTGTATACGTGTGAGACACCATATACTCACGTATCTATGGTTGTATAATTATTTACTATGATATAAGCACTTCCTAATAAAATAGTCATTACTTTGTGGGTAATTTCCAACAATTTTTAGTTTGTGAGAAAAATTAGTAAGAAAAACCAGTTTATATATTTGTGTCTTTTACATATACTAAGATCTAAGATTTATGATCTCACTAAAAGGATTAGTGTGAAAAGAATAATGTATTTCATAAGCGGGAATCATAGAAATGTCGATGGGACACACCGGTGCAAACTAAACGGTGAAAATTAATAATGAGAAAAGAGCGACGAAATGAAATGAAAATGAAAAGGAAATGAGAATATGAAAATATTCGTATAGAGGGATAAAATGGTAATTATCATGGGTATATATATTTATTTGAGATAAATATATAAATTACTTAAAAGGCAAAACCACAAACCCTAAGGGGTTTGTGTGGTTTGGCCGACACCCTAGACAAGAGAGGGGTTAAGTTTGATTTGTAATCAAACCTGTGTACTTATGCATAATTTTAAGGAATCCTAATTGCATTAGGAATGTCACAGGGTATCCTATAATTACCAAGGCTTCTTAACGGGATTCATAACAATCCTCAAAAGCCTAACTCTCTCTCTCTCTCTCCCCTCTCTCCTTCTCCATCCTCACTCTCCAATCTCTTCTCGTCTCTCCCCTCTCTGAGTCAATCCATCTTCTCTCTCTCTCTCTTGTCTGATCGACTAAACTAAAGGGTCAAAAATCTTTGGTTCGGATCCCAAATAAACTAAAGTCGATTCCTTAAGTCGGCATGCCATACCTGGCTTGTTACTCTCATTTTCTACTCTTTAACTTGCATAGGTTTGTAGCCATAGTTCTACTTGTGCAGTACTGGTGGATACCTAACATAGCTTACATAGTGATTCTCCCCAAAAAACCATAACAAGTCGAATCAAGCATAAAAAAGAAACAGAAGGAAATTCCATGCAAGACAAGAAGGTCTAGGAGCTTATGTTACTGCAAGATCAAGTAAGTAATTCCTAAACACCCTTTATACATGTTAGATTAGGTTATATTCCTGATTAGGAGATCTGTCTATCAATGGATTGGTCTCCATGACCTTTTATGGTTATTTTTCATTGTGCATGTTTTATAGTGACTGCCAATACCCTACAATTGTATTAGAGCCACCCTAATCATATATAACCTAGGTTCTTAGTAATTGCTTCTATTATCATAATTGAATCATTAATTATTGTTATGTTTATGTTTGGTTGATTTATGCTAATTTGGGTTTTAGGATTTTATTTCTTTTTGTTAACTACTAGGGTTTAATTACTTTGTGATTGGATTAGAGTTTATGTGTTTGATCATATATGTCTGATCCAGTATGGTGTTTCTAAACCCTAAATGAGTCAACTTTATAAGGTTACAGGGTATCCAGGATCAAACGTAAAAACCATATTTCGTGTTCTCATGTAAGTTACGAAAACTAGGTTTACCTAGATTGTTTTCTTATATGCAACCAATTTTGTTTCCATGTACGATTTAGAGTTTTGTGTATTTTTGGGAGGTGTAAGCATTACTCAAAAAATATGTTGAAACATTATTTGAAAACTTTATGTTACCAAATTAAATCATATGGTAAACAAGATAGCTTAGAGAGCAAGAAAGACTGAGCATGGTTTAGCTAAACCTAAGTGGGTTGATTTTTGATGATCCTAGCCAGATGGGATCATAAAAATTCAACTTGTATTAATCTTGGTGACCAAACAGTGAGTTTTTATAAACCGCTTTAAGTTTAGTTTTTCCCTATTTGGAATCTGGGATTCCTAAATATGGAAACTATGGTTTTAAAATATTTAAAATAGGGGACATTTAATCTATATCTTTGAAATTTTGTTAATATTACATCAATATCCTTATAAATTTCATAATTACATCAATATTCTCGCAAAGCCTCTAAAATACTCATATTTGTCCAAATAACCAATTTAACCATAATTAAATTATTTTAATCATTAAAAGCCTTTTAGGAATATTTTTTAACATGTTAATTGTCCATTTTACCCATTTTCTTTCCATATCTCAAAATTTGGTATCTGTTCGAATTAAATGCTAATTGTCCCTTCAAGTTCATCACGTTAAAACACATATTCATTACCCAAATAAAACACTCGATATTACGATTGAAAAACCTACAAAAATTAAAATCAGTAATCAATAAAATATTGGGTTGGTGTCTCGCAAAATAAAGCCTAATTAGCATCGCGAAGAAACTGAGAGGATAAACATCCTTAAAACTAAAATGAAGTTGTTATTGATTGATTTAATTCTATGAAGCCACGAAGTGACAATTGTACGGAACAAAACAAATTAAAATATAAGACCATTAATTTCAAATAACTCTATAATCTGGAGAGAAAATTGATACAAGCCCTAAACGAGTATTTTAAAGTTTTGTAAGGATATTAACGTAATCTAATGATATTTATTTAATATTGTAGTTTTCTAAGGATATTGATGAAATCCTCCCTTTAAAATATACTGTAACTGGGTAATTTAGGATATTATTTTTCTATTAAAAAGTCAATAATTAAATTTTTCTATGGTGACTTAAGGTTTCTTGTTACCTAAGTTACAAACTTTTGAAATTAAATGTTTTTGAAAACCCTATATAAGGTTTATAAATTTTAAAGGTAGTAATTTCCTAAATTAGTAATGATAAGCAATATGATAAGAACCATCGTTCTTAGAGAATGACAATTTGCATTAGCATGCGACGATGTAGGTAAAACTCATGATTTGCATGTACTATTAGGATTGGCTACACATGTGGTGCATGTGTAGTAGATCCTAACAAATAATAACTTAAGTATTTTTCACTTGTGCTTTATTTTATTAATATAACACCTCGTGTTTTAGGTCATTGTATGACATTATATAATTCACAATTTATTTTTAGGGTTTTACGCGTTTACTCTTAAACCGTAAACGTTAAGTTAAATCGCGTAAACTAAAAATGATCATTCAATGTAAACGGGCATTAAACAATTAAATGTTTACATCAAACAAGTGTTATATGATTATTTAGAGGATAATTAATAACTTTGTTCATCTTATTTTTATTGGCTACGTAAAATGCTTACGTTTCGCGATAAAACGCGTTTCGGCATTCCCGGAAGCACCAAAACCTAACTACGCTTAAACGAATACCCACGATTATACCCAATACCCAAAATAATCAATATAACATCACATGGGAGCCTATGTGGCCGAAATTTTCAAGATAGGACCAAGAGATATCAACTTGCCCTAAATATCTAGATATTATAAATATCTAGATATTATAGGAAACCATTTCACTTACACATGGGTTAGAAAGTAACCATGGTTAGGTTAATTAGATATTTTCACTATAAATAGCATGCATACACTCTTTCTTTCATAAACACTTAGCAAAAATCACAAAAACTCTTTCTCCCTTCTCTCTCAAACTCACGGCTCAAAACCCTTAGAAAACACAATCCATAGCTTGATTTTCTTTCACCATATTAGTGTTTACATATCATACTTAAGGTATTCTAAGAAGAATTGAAGGGTTGGTTAAGCTTTGAAAGGGTTTTAAGAAGATATTGCAAGATTAGGGTTTTTGGTAAAAATTAGGGTTTCATCCTAATTTTTCAAGCCAAGAGGTTTAATCACAAGGGTGTGATTGTTGTTATCATCTCTACTCATCCACACAAGGTTATATCAAAAGCTTAATCATTTCATAACTAAGATTTTATGTGTTCATATGCTTTACTAAGTTAAATCACCATCTAGGGTACTTTTGAATATGTGAAATGGATTTTTACATTTGATTAATGTTTTGTACACTTATTTACATGTCATATGGATGATAATATTATGTTAAAAGGGATGTATAAGTGTTTTAACATGTTGGTTAAGTATAAACATGTTTAAGTGCAAATTAGGGTTTCTAAAAGTCAACTTATGAGTTACAAGTGAAAATGGTAGAATAACATGTTAATCTTGTTATCTTGGACTCACATGAACAAAACATAACCTAATGGACCTAATATATGTAAGACATAAGATATTAAGGGTTCTAAAGGGTTTATAACAAAGTGGTAAAGCTAAAAAGTCCTAAAAACAAGTTTGAAACACATTTTGGAAAATAATATCTTAGGGGCTGTTTTGTAATTCAAAATTTACATATATGTTTTATGATTTTATAAAATACTACATGTCACAAGGATCGAGGGGTCATAAAGAACTCGAAAAACCGATTAATAACGAAGAAGATACGCCATTTACAAGTTTACGATAGTTAATACTTTTATAAAACAATTTTTATAAAAAGTACTATTCACCACAGAAACTTATACTTTATAAACATCAATAATATGATAAAACTTTCAATTACGAGAACGTGTTCGAAAGAATCGCTAAAAACGGAGCTATAACGAATAAGATACGGCTAAAACGGGTTTTACGTTAATTAAAAGTATAAAAATGATTTTATAGCTGTTATGAACAGTAAAACACTATTCATCACAGAATCTCAAAAACCTAAAAATGTGATTTTATGATCACTCATCTTAATACAAAAGCGTGGGCGTAAGAAACGCGAGAAACGGGCTTAAAACGACAAAGTTATGTCATTTTTACTAAAGGCGTAATTATAAACGTTTTTACTTTATAATTACGATTTCACTTAAACAAATAGATGGTGATATAGCTATATAGATTATATATGTTATTAGTTATCGAAGTGCTATAATACTAGGGAGTTTCATAATGAGGCCTCTTCGGATGGCGTATCGACGAGTTGTTGGATTTACGATTTAAAGTGTCCTAACTCCTCGTACGTCATGTCATGACCTCTTAAATTATGATAGCCCGAACGATAGTACGATGATAACTATATATGATTATATGCAGTTGTTGTTAGACAACGTACTTGAATACTGATTCGACCTATATTAACTAGGTTGCATTTGAGCGTTAGCGTGACGCGTTTTTACTTGGGATATTTTGTTATCAGATCACTCACTTGAGGTGAGTTCATAGCCCCCATTTCTATCTCCTTGTTTTATAAACTCTACGGGGTGGAATTACATGCTTGTTTTACTACGGACACAAGTGTTTTGTTTTAAACTGTATGCTATCCAGATTATTACCTGCATATTATTGCATAAGTTACCACAGTGCCATCTAAGTCCCTACCATATCATGAACCGTCAATTACCACTATTGTGAGCGCTAGTGTTGTGGATAGATCTATCGGGACTAACAATCCCACCTTGAATTTCTGGTCACAAGTTGACCATGGTGCATTTAACATTGAGAATAACTTGTAGGTTGTTTTGGCAGACACCCTACCCACTTGGGGCAAAAACAGTTAAGGCTTCGGGGTCATGAGCTTAGTGCAATAATACATGTTTTTGGACTTCGGAATATGTACTTAGTCCTCCATTACTTAAATCTTGTGGTCCACACTTTTACTTATAAACCTATGAATTCACTCAACCTTTGTGTTGACCTTTAGCATGTTTAATTTCAGGTCCTCAGATATAAGCTTGGATGGGAGCCGTGATGGATATCGATGAAAACGGATTCTGTGTTTTAATTAAATTCGATGCAACTTTATCTATAAAAACTTATGTCGTCTTTTGGGATTATTAAGCTTTTGTTTAAAGAACTTATGTAGTATGTCTTTTCTTTTCAAAACTTATGGGACCTAATGTATAAACTCTGATTTTGCTATAATGCATCGAATGTTCTTGTTTAAAACGCCATTTTTAGGTCGTTTCCTATATCTTGATTGTTGTACTTTGACGTAGCACCCCAATGTTACCTTTCCGCTGCATATCAGATTTTGGGGGTGTTACAATTAAGTACTTTCCTGCTGGATTTAAATCATGCATCACGAGAGCCTAAGTCATAGACGAAAAAATAAGCTGCGTGGTTGTGACGTAGTTTTACATGTTTCTATTTTATTGCTTTTGGATGCGTGTGTGTCATTGGTATTCCTTATTGTATGTTACTAAGGGATTAGGCGAAAATGCGTTGCCGCGAAGCCTAATTCTCGACAATTTTAATCAAGTTGTGCATAATATATATTAATTTCCATAATATTGTAAAACTGAATCAAGGTTAGCAGAATACAGAAGACAAAAGGAAAAAATGTAAAATATCTTTTGGAGTCTTTGATATACAAATAACCGTTATGAATGAATATTAATAATATGAAATCATCTATGTATCTCGATTAAAGCATGCCAAAATATCTCAGTCTTTCACGAAACATCAAATATGAGACTATGATTGGATGGAATTTGCGAGGTCAAGAATCTGAAAATACTAAATGCTGACGATTTTAAAAAGTGGCATGGTCGTTGGGAAGCCAGGATTCAACAATTCATTTTTTCCATTCACCAAGTTTGAAAACACAACAAAACTCATTTCGCCGCTTATCTGCTCCTTAACCCTAACTTACTCGAATAAGTGTTGTGTCAGACTTTATACTATTTAAAAAAAATGTGATGCCATCATCAGTGAAACTTCCTCGAATAAGGTGGCCTCTGGGTTGGCCAAGGGTTAAAGGCAGCAAAAAGAATTTCAATAAAAGCGACAGGATCATATTGGAATCTTTAACGCAAAACTCTTTTGACATTCTATATCGTTGCAATCCTTGATAGAAAACAAAATTAAACTGCATTAAACATTAAATAATATATACATGTATATATATAAATAAGAAAAGAAAGTATAGACATAGCGAAAAATCTACAACGGAATACAACAAATCTACAATGTCCATTATTTTTTTTGCGAAAACAATCTTATGTGGAAAACACACAAATCCCTTTATCAGGGAATATTAAGTGACATGTTGCAATGCATACCCTTTTTCTCAGACCCATTTTCTAGTTTTTAGACCGACGTTTCTAAATGTAACACTAAAGAAAATTTAAGGGATTAATTATTGACCAAAACGTTATTTTTAGATTCATATCGTTTTAATTAATCCAAACACACATAGTTAGATACCTCATCTAAAGCCAATAAGAAAGTTTACCTGAAGCAAGACATGTGGAACTTATTGAGCACAAACTCCAACTATAAGCTGTAAGAATCTGTTTACTCGGGCAACATATTTGTAACGAAACCCTTCTCCAAACATGACGCAAAACCATTATACGCCATTTCAGGATTCATCTTCCATCTCCTCTTCTGCTTTCGTAGCACCAATCAAAAGCTCAGGCATTTTCCTTTAATCATTTCTACTATTTTAGCAACAAAAATTAACGGTATCCAAATTCCATGCATCGATATATTCAAGATTAGCTTTATATTAAGTAACAAGATTAATAAATTAAATATGTGAGTTCAGGCAAGTGTACCAGCATTCGGGAACTATAACAACCACAAAACTATGAAAATATCATAATGCGTTTGCAAATCATACCATCTTTACTCGTATTTACATGATCTATTAAGCCAACAAAATCAATAAGCAAAATCCGACATATATAACAATGAAAACTAAATTATGTGTTCAACTGCAACAACAACTACTCTCTCTTTAGCAAAAATAACAGGTGATGACATCAATTAACATTACATTTATACCATCATTTATCCCGAATAAATTACCCACTTTCATACAATTATTTCAAGAATTGTTATTTAATTGCTTAAAGTTGTTAGTTGCAGTAATTACAGAGTGTTTTGCGAAGACAAGCTAAAAGACGCACTTTTTGGAGCTTAAACGATGATATTTGAAGATTACCTATTTCTGACTACATATGCCGTATCCAGCAAGGAAGATACGGCGTATCAGCGCCTGGCTTCACAAGAAAACGCGCAAGATCAATTCCCAATACGGCGTATCCTTCTATCTACATACGCCGTATCCAGCTGGATAAGCATTCAAAGATTCGGTAATGAATATAAAGAAGGAAAGATATATTTGATTGATTGTGAACGTAGCGCACACTCCAAGGAAATTACCCCTATACGCCGTATTGACCTCATTCAATACGGCGTATCCATCAATTTTCAAAGCCTGTAAATAGAAGACTCAAAAATGAGTTTTCAGTGTGCAAAATCATATTCTCTATACCATACACATAAAAGTCAATTTTCTAAAGTGAAGAAGAGCAGCCAAGGTCAGGCATCGATCACGATTCCATAGAAGACACCGTGTAATTCCTATACTCTTGTAATCATTTAATTTTTGGTATCATTCGGTAAAACGTTTAGTTTACCTTGGTTAATTGATCACGCTTGTATAATTACAATGGTTATGGGCTAATACCCTGGGGTATTAGCCATCTTAATGAAGATTTAATGTTTGGTTTGTTTTAATCTGATTGCTTAATTTATCGTTGATTGTTTAATTATGTTTATCACCTAATACTTGTCTATGTGTTTGAATATGGGACCTATCATTCAACTGGGTCTAGTGATACTGACCAAGTGATCTAGATACTGGGATAGCTCTCCATATCGTGTTTTATATTACTGGACCAATAGGATCACAAATAATATTCTATCTTTGCCTTTAAATTATGAGCTTAGTTGGACCGGCAGGTGACCTGTATGTTTCAACAAGTACGTTCTTAATTAATTGGTAAAGACTTGAACAATGAACTGCCAGTATATAAAATACTGTCAAACAGTAAGTGGGTAAAGTCCCGATGGGCTAGGGTTTAACAAGATCACCATTGCTTTAATCCCTAGATAGATTATAATTAAACTAAAATGATGCTTTATGCGGATACTTTAATTGTGACAGGATTCAACGTGTCTAGGTCTTAGGATGATGTCCTGCCTAAGTATTAAGAATGATATGCCGCTTCGAGATAAGCATTCATTGCACTAAACAAACAAACCAGCACTTAATTGGATTTAATATGGCTAATACAGTTTTCTATAATTTGGCTTGTACCGCTCTTTTATTTTCTGATTGTCTTCTTGCATGTTTATTGTGTATTGAATTGATTATTGTTACCATAAAATCTGTGACAGTCTCTCAGGTTGAACCCCCCATTATCATTAGAACTAGGTTTAACATAGGTTTAACAAGTAATTAGAATTAACTAAATTAAATAGATTAATTAAAATACTGATAGATTATAAGGTTAACGACCTCGTTCTTAGTATTTGACACACTACTTACCACGAAACTTCACCTGATCGGGTACACTGCCTGTTAAAGTGTTGTTTTGGGATAAGTCAACTAAATATAAATTTAAAACTTGGTAATCAATCCTACACGACAACACATCAACAGTAAAAACTAAATTACATTTTACCGTAATTGATGGATAAGAACAAAAAACCAACAAAATAAATTAGGCACAACCTTATTTTGAGATGCCTTTTAATGTGCCAAAACATGCTACTGAACGCACCCTCGACCATCACGTGAAAACTTTGTGTCGATTTCTTCCAATCTCCTTAAGCAAACATTAGGACATTCTGCTGACACTCCGTAGAAAGCCTAAACAGGAAAGGCAACAATTCATTATAAAACAAAGACCAAAACTATTTATTCCCGTACCAAGACACATCATTCTGTACACAACACACATACATTTTAAACATACCATCAAGCCCAAACTAAACTAATTTTAACTAAGACTAATTCTTCCTAAAACGTGAGTTGTAAACAGAAATTCATATATATAAACACATGATGGCCTATGTTCAGACACATCATCCGGTAGACAACACAGTTGCATTTTTTATAACACACCATCAAGCCAAAATAAATCTGATTTAATTAAACATAATATTTCGTAAAAGAAAAAACCTAACTTACAAATTAAATCTGCAACTAAGATGCAAGCAACAGCAGTAAACAGAATTTGATATATAAAAATAGGTGCTTGTAACTTTAAAGAATATTCAAAAGTCACATTGAAAGACATTAAACAAAAACAAAAATTAAAACACACAAATACAAATATAGGAACACCTCTGTATTTACCTATTTGATCCCAAATTCTACAACAACACAACGGCGCACAAAGAAAAAAAGCATATTTTTGGAACACTTTAAACAACCAGACACAAAATAATCAAACTTCCTCTTTTAATTATTAGCGCGTATAAAAGCGGTAGCCATGATAACATCTTGTAGGCATAAATAAGGAACAAGTTATTAACAACGCTTACAAAAAAACTATGACTCTAACCCATACGCAACATATAAAACAACCATTTAGAACCACATATCAGACAATAAATGATATCACAATGCACATTTTCAAAAACAATTACATAAACAAACAATTCCTAATAATTTGTTTTGCAACATGCACATACCAAAAAAATCATTTGAATGCTAAAACGGTGAGCTAATTTTAATATGAACTAATTTTTTGGTAGCGTCATCAGATTTTTAGAACAAAAACACAGTACATCGTAAACTATGAACGAAAATTACACATACCATAAAAAAGGAGCTTTAATCTCAAATATAAACACATATTAGACAACAACAGATATCACGGTTATAACCGATCATAATTACAAAATTTTAAACATTGATGTCCCCTTTTTTATGCTAATGATCAAATATCAGACACAAAAAGACATCACAAATCTAAAACAAACAAAATACATCACATTTTTCAAACAAAGATGAAAATCTTAAACTATAGCATGCAAATTACATAGCACTCATCTATAAAATCAGCAATTATGACCACATCTCACATGATCGTTACTTCCTCCAATTAAACGTGGCTCACATCATTATACTTATTACGTAAGTTAAACTAAACAAAAATAACTGATGCAACACATTTCAACATGCAACACACCCTATGAAAATCTTATACAGCTAAAACATGAAACTTACGTACATTAAGAATGGCATAAAACTTAGCCTTAATAAGCATCATCGAACCCAAATCGCCGCTTCAAACTGCAACAACTTAAACACAACATTAACAAACATCCTAGAACCTAAATCATCGCACCAAACTACAAGAACCTAAACAAACTAATAAAAAAACACTTGCAAACACCTCATGCAAAACACAATTTCCAAAATCTTACACGCCAAAACATAATCATGCTAACACAAACGAACAACGACAACAAAAAACATACCTTGAATCTATGAACCACAATCAACACTACAGCCGCAAATGCAGTTTTGTTAACACCACCATAGCAGCCTAAAAGAATAAAAGCTGCGCAAATTAAACAAAAAAATAACAAAAAGTTAAAACAACACATGTAATACATCATTTCCAAAACCTCACATGATCACAACATAATCAAAGTTTCATGAACAAAAAACGACAACAAAAAACATACCCTTAATCCGTGAACCACCGTCAACAATCATAGCCTCAAACTTGTAGAAATTAAAGCAAAAAAAAAATCAAACCACCACATGTAACACATCATTTACAAAATGTCACACACTTACAACATAATCAAAGTTTCATGAAGAAACAACAGCAACAAAGAAGATACCTATGATCCGTAAACCACTATCAACAATCGCAGCTTAAAACCTGTGAAATTAAACAACCAAAAAAATAAATCAAAACACTACATGCAATACATCATGTACAAAACATGACACGCTTACAACATAATTAAATTTTCATGAACAAACAACAAAAATAAAAAATATACCCTTAAACCGTGAACCACCATCAACAACAATGCTGCCAACGCCACTTTACTAACAACACCTGAAAACTTGAACATAAAAATTAGAAGAAGCACATGTACCTAAATATCTTAAACCACGATACCGCCAAACAACCACCACTCCTAACCGGTGTATGTGAACATGAAGAGAAATATATGACACACTAAAGAATCGTGTTGGGTACACTTCCATTCACCGCATAGTTTGTAACAAAACGGGCCACATTGCATAGTTTGTAACAAAGCGGGCCGGCTAATCCAATGACAATCTTTTAATGGCCCAACAGATAACCCAGTGACACAACTGCATGCAAAACGATATCATTAATGCCATATTAATGGCAAAATGATATCGTCCGCATGCGTAATGTATAATAGGCTAATTTGTCAACGTAGTAGCTTTAAATTAAATATAAACCAAGACGGACATGATACAAGGAAATCCACACGTGGTAGGAGAACCTATGGAGTACAAGGAAATATGAGTCCAATGGGAGTACGGATTACCGAATATCCACCAGGAGCAAGGAGAGAATCATGGGCAATGATGAGAAAACACGGAGTTCGAAGAAGCTTTTTCGCATTGTGACATGTTATAACGCTTTAGGATAAGACCCAAGTTGATTCCCGCAGTGGCTCTCTGGATCAATATTAGATTATGACTTGGCTGTGTTGATTATGTGTTTTATTGAAGTCTAAGTATTTATGTTTTCATAGATAGATAACATGTCAAATGGTATTATTTAAGGCTTAATTAAACTAGGCATCTTGCTAAAGTTATAGGATGGAGTGTACATAAGCACTAGAATCTTGACAACGAGATTGTGTAATAAAAAGGTTGGTGCTATGTTTAATTTTGTTGGTTTATCTAGAAAAGACTTGGGATGGGTAACCTGAGTTTAAACACTTTTTATTATAAAGATTTGTTTCTCTAAAATTAACAAATCGCCCATATATTGGTACACTAAATAGTCTCACACTCGAGTTGGATCGCGCCTCAACGTGATGTTTGGAGGCGAATAAATGGGGATGTTGAGGTGGGTCCAGAGAAAGCGATAACATGATATTGATCCTATAGATGTACAATTCAATTGCAAAGGAGCCCTACCATGAAATAAATAAAAAGAGTCTGTAACGGGAATTGCTTGGGGAATATTGATGATGCCTTGCGGATTAGGCATTTTATATGATTGCTTGCTGCTTGTAATCCATTTATTTAATCATAAGGCTAAGAAGTACACTTAAAGTTAGACGTAATTCATTTACTTATTTGATCATAAGTGTAATACACTTAATCTTTCTTATTCTTTTTCACCAACCAGTTTTTAAATGAATCAATTAAAACTGTTAGACGAATAAGTGACACAAGCCCGATTGTGGGCTTGTGGTCCATTAGGGTTAGGTTTGATGTTGCTCTGATACCATGTAATATGATAGATATTGTATTGATTGAATGAATTACATAAGAGATGGCATATCTATTTATAATAAATAGATAACTTTGTAAATAAGCA
>BQNB010157374.1:0-15158 GCA_026074375.1 Tanacetum coccineum | reverse complement strand
CATCAATTAGTACTGCCAGGCCTGTTAATACTACTGCCCCTAAATCAAAAGTGAATGATGCATTACCCAAAACATATTCACCAGTAAAAAGGGCTTTTAACTAAAAATCAGCAGCTAAAACCAATAATCTTAATGAAAAAGTTAAAACTGCTAAGGTTAACAATGTAACTACTGTTGGGCCAAAAGCAGTAGTTAGTAAGCAGTAGTTAGTGCTGCTAAAGGAAATAAGGAAAATGCTATTAAGTCCTCAGCATGCTGGATTTGGAGACCAACAGGAAATGTTATTGACCATAACTTCAAAGACAGTGGATCATACATTCTTAAAAGATTTGACTATGTTGATCTTCAAGGCAGACTCAAGTCAGTAATGGCTTGGGTCCCCAAGAGAAACTAATTCTCTTATTTTGAGTGCAGGGTAATCCACAATATACTTTACAGGATCAAGGGATTTTTGACAGTGGATGCTCTAGGCATATGACTAGAAACAAGTTATTTCTTACAGATTATCAAGATATTGATGGTGGATTTGTTGCATTTGGAGGAAGTCCTAAAGGAGGTAAAATTACTGGAAAAGGTAAAATTAGGACTGGGAAATTAGACTTTGAAAATGTATACTTTGTAAAGGAACTTAAGTTTAACCTTTTCTCTGTCTCATAAATGTATGACAAGAAAAACAGTGTTCTTTTCACTAAGACTGAATGTCTTGTTCTATCTCCTGACTTTAAGTTACTTGATGAAAGTCAAGTCTTGCTTAGAGTTCCCAGACAGAACAACATGTACAGTTTTGATCTAAAGAATGTTGTTCCTTTAGGAGGTTTAACTTGTTTATTTGCAAAGGCTACAATAGATGAGTCTAATTTATGGCATAGAAGGCTTGGTCATATAAACTTTAAAACTATTAACAAACTTATGAGGGGAAATCTTGTGAGATGTTTGCCTTCAAAGCTTTTTAAAAATGACCAAACATGTGTTGCTTGTCAGAAGGGAAAGCAACACAAAGCCTCCTGTAAGACCAAGACTGTGAGCTCTATTTGAAAACCTTTATAGTTATTACACATGGATTTATTTGGCCTAATTTCTATGAAGAGTATAAATAAAAAGTCTTACTGCCTAGTTGTCACTGATGACTTTAGTAGATTCAGTTGGGTTTTCTTTTTGGCCACTAAGGATGAGACTCCTGAGATCCTTAAGAACTTCATAACTGGCATAGAAAACCAAATAGACCATAAGGTTAAAACAATCAGATGTGACAATGGAACTGAATTCAAGAATATAATTATGAATGAGTTCTATGAAATGAAGGGTATTAGGAGGGAGATTAGTGTTGCTAGGACTCCTCAGCAAAATGGTATTGCTGAGAGGAAAAATAGGACACTAATAGAGGCAGCTAGGACTATGCTAGCAGATTCCAAATTGCCAACTACTTTTTGGGCTGAAGCAGTTAATACTGCTTTCTATGTCCAAAATAGGATGTTAGTTATCAAGCCTAACAACAAGACCCCTTATGAACTTTTTCTAGGTAGAAAACCTACCTTAAGCTTCATGAGACCATTTAGGTGTCATGTTACAATCCTAAATACCTTAGATCACCTAGGTAAGTTTGATGGAAAATTTGATGATGGATTCTTTGTAGGATACTCTATCAATAGTAAAGTATTTAGAGTATTTAACACTAGAACCAGATTTGTAGAGGAGAACCTGCCCATAAATTTTCTTGAAAACAAACCAAATGTTACATGAACTGGACCTAACTGGATGTTTGATATTGATACTCTAACCATGTCTATGAATTATTAACTAGTTTTTACAGGGAATCAAACTAATTGTAATGCAAGTACCAAAGCAAATATTGTTGAAAGACAAGGAGGAATGAAGACAGTTCCTGGTCCACAATATGTATTCCTACCATTTACGACTTCTGATTCTCAAAGTCCAAAGAGCTCAGAAGATGAAGTTGCTGATGATGTTGGAAAGAAGAATGGAGTTCTAGATCTAACAAAAGAAGATGACAAAAGTGGTCAAGGGGAGGCTACTAACACTAACAGTACTAACATACTTAATACTGTTAGTTTATCAATTAATACTGTTAGTTCTTCTTTTACTACTATGGATCCAGGAAGAGAAACAGCACAAAGGAATGAGTTTGAAAGTGTGTTTGGACAAGACAAGGATGCTAATGGCAATAGTATTTACAAGATGTTCACTCCTGTTAATGCTGTTGGATCCTCTTGTGATAATCTTGGTGGATCAATCCCTGTTAATGCTGCTACTCTTCCAAATGTTAATCTTCCTACTGATCCTCTTATGCCAGAGGATACTGCTAATCTTCTAAATACTGGTATCTTTAGTGGTGCATATGATGATGAAGATGTCGGTGCAGAGGTTGACCTCAACAACTTGGAAACAACCATGAATGTCAGTCCTATTCCTATAACCAGAATTCATAAGGATCATCCTAAAAACTAGATCATTAGAGACATAAATTCAGCTATTCAAAAAAGAAGGATGACTAAGATTTCTAAAGAACATGCTATGGTCAGTTACATTAACAAGCATAGGAGGACAAATCACAAAGATTGTCAGAACTGCTTATTTGCATGTTTTCTCTCACAAATAGAACCTAAGAAGGTAACACAAGCTTTGACAGATCCAAGATGGATAGAGGCAATGCAAGATGAGTTGTTACAGTTTAGATTGCAGAAGGTTTGGAGATTGGTTGATTTACCCAAAGGCAAGCATGCCATTGGTACCAAATGGGTCTATAGAAACAAGAAAGATAAGAAAAGGATTTTAGTTAGAAACAAGGCAAGGCTGGTGGCACAAGGTTACACCCAAGAAGAAGGAATTGATTATGATGAGGTTTTTGCTCCTGTTGCTAGGATAGAAGCAATCAGGTTATTTTTGGCCTATGCATCATTTATGAGGTTTATTGTGTACCAGATGGATGTGAATAGTGCCTTTTTATATGGTACTATTGAAGAGGAGGTGTATGTGTGCCAACCTCTTGGTTTTGAAGATCCACAGTTCCCTGACAAAGTTTATAAGGTAGAAAAAGCTTTATATGGTCTACATCAAGCTCCTAGAGCCTAGTATTAGACCTTGTCTACCTACTTATTGGAAAATGAATTTAGAAGAGGCACTATAGATAAGACTTTGTTCATCAAGAAGGACAAAGGTGATATCCTATTAGTACAGGTGTATGTTGATGACATCATCTTTGGGTCTACTAAGAAGTCTCTATGTATAGAGTTTGAAAGTTTGATGCACAAGAAGTTCCAGATGAGTTTTATAGGGGAGCTCACTTTCTTCTTAAGGTTGCAAGCCATGTAGAGAGATGATGGAATCTTTATTAGCCAAGACAAGTATAGGGCTGATATATTAAAGAAATTTGATTTCTCTTCAGTGAAGACAGCAAGCACTCTAATAGAGACTAACAAGGCATTGCTTAAGGATGTTCACTTATACAGATCAATGATTGGATCATTGATGTACTTAACAGCTTCTAGGCTTGACATAATGTTTGTCGTATGTGCTTGTATTAGGTTCCAAGTTACACCTAAAGTCTCACATCTTCAAGCTGTGAAGAGGATCTTTAGATACCTGAAAGGTCAACCCAAATTGGGCCTTTGGTATCATAAGGATTCACCATTTGACTTGGAAGCTTTTTCAGATAGTGATTATGCTGGAGCTAGTCTTGACAGGAAATCCACAACAGGAGGTTGTCAATTTTTGGCAAAAGATTGATTTCATGGCAATGTAAAAAGCAAACTGAAGAAACATGTAATCTAATGATCTACCAAGAACAAGAGAGAGAGATGTGGGTTGTGATGTTTAGTGAGAGAAAGTATATGGAATGGATGAATTGTTATTACTATGTGGAAAATATGGGAAAAATGAAACAACTAACCCCTCTCCAAGGCTAGGAGAGGGCTTATATAGTTACATGATGGCCGGCCCATGGGCTATGATGGGCTTCCCATAGGCCTTGGGCCGAATTAGCTTCTATACTTAACATGACACAATCTACGAGCTAAGACCTATTACAACTTGGAAGTGACCGACACTTTTTGTGTTTCCAACAATCTCCCCCTAAGGGAGGTCACTTCATTTTACAAAACTTTAAGCCTAGCATACAATGCTTTGTCTTTAGTCTTTAGCTCATCCTTTTGCCATTCTCCTGTGAGTATGTTGTAATGATCATTGATTTCTGGATTAAGGGTTTCAATCACTCATTCAATCAATTTTACACCTTGATATACTTTCTAATCATAAACCCTAACTCAATTTCATCTTAAATCATCAAAACCCATCATAATGTCGACCCCAAAGTTTGCTGAAACTCACAATTTGGTTGCGTTTTTGGAGAAACCCGAAGAAAGTAATGGGTTTGAAGGCATTATTGATTTTCTGAATGCAAGTTCTATCAAATATGCGTTAACGGTTAATCCTACAGTATATGAATCATGCATTAAACAGTTCTGGGCAACTGCTAAGGCTAAGACAGTTAATGGGGAACGTCAGATACAAGCCCTAGTAGATAAGAAGAAGGTGATCATCACTGAGAAGAGTGTAAGAAGTGATCTTATGTTAGAAGATGCTGAAGGGACTGAATGTCTGCCAAATGATGTAATTTTTGAACAGCTGACACTCATGGGGTATGAAAATCTTACACAAAAGCTTACATTCTATAAAGCTTATTTTTCATCCCAATGGAAATTTCTTATCCATACAATTCTGCAATGCCTTAGTGCTAAGACTACAGCTTGGAATGAATTTAGTAGCACTATGGCATCTGCTATCATCTGTCTTGCTACAAACCAAAAATTTAACTTTTCCAAGTACATTTTTGATAATATGATGAAGAACTTGGAGGGTGGGGTTAAATTTCTTATGTATCCAAGGTTTGTGCAAGTGTTCCTGGACAAACAAGTTGAAGGAATGTCCAAACATAAAGGGATTTATGTTACACCTTCCCATACAAAGAAGATTTTTGCTAATATGAAGAGGGAAGGAAAAGGTTTCTCTGGGAGAATCACCCCTCTATTTCAAACTATGATGGTTCAAGCTCCAGAAGACATGGGTGAAGATTCAGCTGCTCCTACTGATTCCCATTCCACACCTATTATTACTCAACCATCATCATCTAAGCCTCAAAAGAAAAAGTCTAGAAGGAAACAGAGGAAGGACAGTGGTCCTACTGAGCCTATTCATGATGAGGCTACTAATGAGGAACCTATATCTACCCATTCCTGTGATCCACCTCAAAGTGGTGAGGATAGATTGCAACTTGTTGAATTGATGACTTTATGTACCAAACTACAAAAGCATGTTCTTGATTTAGAGGAAGCAAAGACTGCTCAAGCAAAGGAGATTGCCAGTTTAAAGAAGAGAGTTAAGCAGTTGGAAAAGAGAAGAAAGTCAAGAACTTCATGGCTCAAGAGGTTAAGGAAAGTTGGTTTAGTTAGTAGGATAGAATCCTCTAATGATGTTAGTTTGGGTGCTCAGGAGGATGCATCCAAACAAGGGAGGAAAATAGTTGATCTTGACGCTGATGTAGAAGTGACCTTGATTGATGAGACTCAAGAAAGATATGATGATGAGATGTTGTTTGATATACAAGATGATTTACAAGGTGAAGAAGTTGTTGCTGAAAAAGAAGTTGCTGAAAAGGAAGTTAGTGCTGCTGATCCAGTTACTACTGCTGGTGAAGTAGTTACTACTGCTAGTGCTACAACAACTGTTGATGAGTTAACTTTGGCTCAGACCTTGATAGAGATTAAAGCAGCTAAACCAAAGGCTGTTACAACTGCTGCCACTATAATTACTACTATTGTTGTTAGCACAAGACCAAAGGCAAAAGGAATTATCTTTCATGATCAGGAAGAGCAAGCATCTGCATTTACACCAATAGTTTCTTCATCACAACTTCCACAAGCAAAAGACAAAGGCAAAGGAAAAATGGTTGAGCCTGAAAAGCCATTAAAGAAGAAAGATCAAATTGCACTTGATGAAGAACTGGCACTCAGATTGCATGCTGAAGAACAAGCAGAGTTGGAAAAAGAAAGAGTTGCACAAGAAGAAGCTAGCAGAGCAGCAATTATTAAAGAACTGGATAGCATTCAAGCTATGATTGATGCTGATGAGCAATTAGCTGCAAGACTCCAAGCTAAAGAACAAGAAAAATTCTCCATTGAAGAAAAGTTAAGAATGTTAGTTGAGATGATATTTGAAAGGAAAAAGTTCTTTGCATCACAGAGAGTAGCAGAGCAAAAAGTAAACCACCTACCAAAAATCAAATAAGGAATAGAATGTGTACATACCTGAAGAATATGGGTGGATATAAGCACAATTAGCTGAAATGTAACATTTTTCAATTTCAGGTCATTTTACGACTCCTATTATTATTCCCTATTTATTTTAGTTTGGTGCGCGTTTACTTTTAATTTAACTTTCAAGCTAAATCGCGTAGACTAAAAATAATTATTTAACGTAAACGGTCACCAAATAAATTAAGGTTTACGTCAAGCAAGTGTTATATAATTATTAAGAAGATAATTATTGACTTTACGCGTTTTATATTTTTATTGGTCACGTAAAAGGCTTACGTTTTGCAATAAAATACCTTTAGACACACCCCGGAAATACCTAGACTTACCTACACTCAAACCAATAACCACTTTTAATCCTTAAACACAAAAAAAAAAATTAATTCTTGCATTAATAAAACATTATGGCCGAATTTGGGAAAGCAAAACCCATAAACCATTGGATACTTACACAATCTTGTAAAATTATCTCCTAATTAAAGAATGTACCATTATAATTTTAACAAGATTTTAAAACCTTCTTTCCCTCTAAGCCCTACTCGTCCCACATGCCTAAACAAATAGAAAATCTTCCTAAGTACATGTACAACATAGGATCAATTAAGGCTTGTCCTTAATGTCTCTTATTAGCTTAAAACACAATGGGTAATAACCACTTAGGATCCCTTCCTTTTCTCTTGATACCCATGGAATAAACAACATATACACAACCATAAGATTTTCAAATCTTGAGCAAATCTTGTACCATAATCTTGTAATTAAGGAATGTACTAGGTGGTTAAATCAAAACCATTTGAGCTTAACTAGAAACCATAAAACCACCCTAATAGGGCACGGTTTGGTTTGGATTAAGAACTAGGAAGCTAACTAATCCTAAAGCCTATATAAACCCACTCATGCATGACACAAAACACTTCTTGCAAACACTTAGCCACTCTCTAAGCAAAAACTACCTTTGTCTTCCTTATTTTCGGGCCACATAGCCAAGACACAACACCACAATTTGCAAGCAAGTATTCTAAGGTATTCGGGTTAAATTAGGGTTGGAATATACAATCATACATATACGATTTGGGTTATACAAATTTGGGTTTACTACACACCACTCGACACTACTCTTCAAGGAGCTAGGACCCTTGTAAGTATCTTTGCTTATGTCATGTTTAAGTTTCATGTTTCCCTTTATATGTCATAGGGCACAATTATCTTGTGTTAACCAACTAAAACATAAGTCATGCCTAGCATGGCACAACCCATGTTCACATTTAGTAAATTGTAACACGTAAGACTTGTGTGGTGCTAAGACATGATAAAACATGTAAAACGTGATTTAAAAATGAGCTAAGGCTTAAACGTTCTCATTTAATTACAAGTATGGAAACCAATGTGAATACTAACACCTATACACAAAATACTCGAAACCTATACGTAAACTTTTCATGTAAAATTGATGGCTTGGCTCGAGAAAGGGTATATTGGCTAGTAGAGCATTTGTATGTATTAAACACGAGCCATAGGTGAGCCAAATAAGCTCAAAGTGCTCAGTTTGTGGTTAAACACCACGAACACAAACCATACGCACCCACAGTGGGCGTATATTTCCAATATTGGGCCATGTAGCCCACCAAGGGTTAACATGGTTTATGGTTTTGTATTATAATGGAATTAGGGTGCTTAACAATGACTTGGGGACTTAACGAAAACCTTAACAGAACCCTAGAACTAGTAATAAGCTTAACGGACCACTAACGGCTTATTAAACCCAACAGCCCACTAATGGCCAAAAACAGAGCAAACTGCCGTGACTAGGGGTCCACAGCTTATTAATAAGCTTCTTGAGCTTATTAAGGGGTCTAATATACTTATGGGACTTATATGGGCCTTAATATACATCGGAAACCAAATCGGACCCTTAATGGGCTTGACAACCCATTATCGTGGCCAAAATAGGTCCATAAGCCACGAATAAGCTTGAACATATTATTTGTGAGCTTATGCAGCTTATTAAGCTTATGATAGACTTAGAAAGACTAATTGACCTAATTTAAGCCAGCCTAAACATGTACAAACCTTACCGAGTTCATAATGGGCCTAAAAGCCCATTAACAAGACTTATTGGCTTATGAATAAGCTAAACAGTAAAAATAGCTTAAATATAATCCTAAGTGCTTAATAAAACTAGAAAAATAAGTTGAACAATGTATGAAACCCTAATGGACCTTATGGAACTATTCTGGTTAAGGTTGTTGGGCTAACGAGCCCAAATAAGCTTATCCGAGCTTATTTATAAGCTTTCACAGCTTAAATGGCTTATTGGAAGTCTAATAAAGCCTTTTGCCACTTTTCAAAACTTATTTGGACTTAAAATGTAAATAACCTATTTTCATAAACATAAGGACTGTTTTTGTAAATATAGAAAACCTAAGGATATTTTATGAACAAAAGTGATTTTTATAAACATTTAACGTATCAGACAAGTTATAATATTTATCAGATATTATACAAATTAAAGCACAATTTAATAAATATATATATTTATTAGTAATGCTTATACATATACTTGTACGTGTGTAGTCGTATACCTTCCCAAGAGCCAACAAATAAAGACAAATACAATAAACATGTGTACCACCACACAAGTGATAACAATATATATAAACTAGCAAATTATTGTAGTTTATATAAGAGTCGTTAGCCTAAACTTGTAGACTAAGACTGGCCGTATTTACTTAGGTATTTGACGGTGTGATCCATTTTTCATACTTGGATATATTTATCATTCACAGAGAACTATCTATAAAGGTGAGTTCATAGCCATATGTTTTACAAATATCAATGATTTACAACTTTTGAGGTGAGAAACATGCTTTGTTTTACAAACTGGACATAAGTGTACATTTTATTATGATTACGTGTTTGCCTAAGTAGCGATAACCCCTTTGAGCCCATTATCATGAAGTGTCAATTACTTTGTGTGAGCGCGAATGTTATAAATAGATCTATTTGGGGTTGACATCCCCATCCCGGTAAGTAACTCTCACTGGTGTCACGGTGTGAACCAACGGATGTATACAATGTCGGATTCGGATGTTGCGGGTTAGAACATCATCACGGGCAATGTAGGCAATTCATATTGCAATTCATACATGTCGAGCTTTGGTGTCATGAGCTTAGGAAAACGTAATTACATTTGTGATGTTTGCATCTGTTGCATTATCATACACTTAAAAATCTTACGGTCCTACATTACATTTACATAAACCTATGAATTCACCAACTTTATGTTGACGTTTTAAGCATGTTTTTCTCAGGTCAATGAGGCACGAGGTGCTAAAGATACATTGGGGACAGTCTTTTGGGAGTCATGCATTAAAGATTTAGAGTCATTACATTTTGGAACGATTGTTATGATCTAAAATCTTTATTATCAAGTGTTGAACAATTTAAGCCGTTTTGCTTTGTAACAAACAATTTCAATAAATCCAATGTATCGTGTTTTAAACGACTCTTTTAGAGGTCGTTCTCATATCTTATGCTATTGATCTATGATGTAACGCTTCCGAACACATTATTTCGCTGCGACCCTATTTAGGGGTGTTGCAGATTGGTATCAGAGCCAAGGTTATAGAGAACCAGGTCAAATATTTTTACTTGGACTATAACCGTTTTCAAACATTGCATCATAAAAAGGGATTTTATGGGACATTCATTCATACATTACTTGTTGCATTAGTTGGGTATACTAGATGCTGCATGGTTCTTATACGTGTTTATAATATATTAAGTATATTATTATTGGTCTTATATATGTATTAATGTAAACTCTCTTTGAGTGTTACAGATACAGTCATGTCATCGGATTCGGCATCATCTGAGGTTACATATACGTCTATATCATCGCATGGATACCCGCTAGCGTGGGCTGTGGACTTCTTCAGACTCCAGGAGCTCGACTCACCAGAGGTTGCACTGGCATCACCGGACTACGTACCTGGCCCTGAGGAGACAGAGCAGGCACCGCTCTCGCCAGATTACGTGCCGGGACCAGAGTACCCCGAGTACTTGGCCCTATCTAATGAGGAGGTTCCTGTTGAGGATCAGCCTTATGTTGTTGCTGATTCACCTATAGCCTTATCTCTGGGCTACGTTGCTAACTTCGATCCGGAGGAGGATCCAGAGGAGGATCCTGAGGAGAAGCATACTGATTATCCCGCTGACGGAGGGGATGACGATGACGATGACGATGACGATGACGATGACGATGACGATGACGATGACGATGACGATGATGATGATGATGCTGATGACGACGAGGAGGAGACCTCTGATGACGAGGAGGATGAGGAGGAGCACCTAGCTCCGGCCGACCCTTCTGTCATACCCATTGTTGACCCTGTTCCCTCAGCTGGGGATACATAGATAGTCAAGGCTGAGGAGCCTGCACCTGCACATGGATCTCCTCGGACTAGAGTCCTTTTTTCTCAGACACATCTCCTTAGGGCATGGAAGACTGTCAGGCTTGAGCCACCTATGTCACCATCCATGGAGGCACGCATTGCCGAGTATGCTGCTTTACCTACACCACCATTACCAACACCATCTCCACTATCACCTTGGTCATCTCCACTACCCCAGATTCCCTCACCACCACTACCACCACCTACTGCTGATAGCCCCACTTATGCTAATGCATCACTAGGTTATAGAGTAGTTGGGATTAGGATAGGAGCTTCATCGCCACCTGTACCCGCATCATTACCGTTACCATCATCACCACTACCACCACTACCACCCTCATTGTTCAGACCACCAGTCGACCGCAGAGAGGATATTCTCGAGG
This sequence comes from Tanacetum coccineum, assembly GCA_026074375.1. Lineage (NCBI taxonomy): Eukaryota > Viridiplantae > Streptophyta > Magnoliopsida > Asterales > Asteraceae > Tanacetum > Tanacetum coccineum. The sequence goes on along the minus strand of BQNB010157374.1, from coordinate 3,992 downwards.
ACGAGTTACCACCTCGCAAGAGGTTATGTTCGATTGCTCCTACATTGAGATATGAGGTGGGGGAGAGTTCGACTGCTGCCCCTAGGCTGACTGGAGGTCATAGGGTAGATTATAGGTTTATCGGCACTCTGGATGCCGAAACCAGACGACAAAGAGCCGAGGCGGCCGGCTATTAGATTAGGGATACTTGGGTAGACTCGAGAGAGGCTGCGGAGGAGATAGCACCGGCAACCCTTGAAGGGGTCAATACTAGGGTGACCGAGTTTGCTGTAGTTCAGGAGCAGGACACCCAGGATATCTATGCTGTAATAGAGGATACCCAGGACAGGCAGACTTGTATATTTCATATTGTTGAGGCATTGGTCGATGATAGGCAGTACCATTATGAGACTATACGACTCTTAGATCAGGAGGCTCTAGTCTCCCGAGAGGCTTGGGCACATTCGGTGGGACTTAGTTCTGCAGTCCACTATGAGCTTCAGGGATACAAGACTCACGCTTGGATGCAGGATCACCATATCGATGCGTAGGAGTCATTGATAGCGACGCTCGTTGCACATGTTTCATCACTACAGGGACATTTGGCAACGGCTCTAGGACAGATTCAAGCACTTCAGGCTAGAGACCAGACTCATGCAGGTGATCGCGAGGGCGCCGGTAGTTCTGCCTAGATTTACATTTTTCATGTTGGATTCATAGCTATCATTTTTGTTAGAACTAAAACACGTGATAGTTCTTGGATCGTTTATAGCTCGAGGTTATTTAGACCTCATCTAGGATCATGATAACAAAGACAATAACATGCAGCGGAATAAGAACAAATCAAAGTTATCATAATAAGGTTTTTCTTTATTAACACTTTATGCCTTAATATTATTTGCTCAGAATAATATGGTTACATCAATGAAATGTAACAAGATTAAGTTACCTTGACCTTGAGGCTAATACTACATATGGCGTCTACATTCTCATGCATGGAATACACACACACACATTTAGGTACACTATGGAACTCACGACTTGTACACCTAAACCTAATAACCTGTATCTCTTTATATACTAGAGATATTAGGTTTTACAAAGGAAATATAATACAATTAAGGAAACATCTTTAATAGCATTTAATAGCATAAATCAACATTAATGCTATTAAATCTTCCTAATCAACAATTAATGCTATTTAATAGCATTAATAACTTGGTCTTTATCTTTTTAAGCAAGTCTTCAATGTTGATCTTGTTTCCTTCTTTACCATATCTTGTATAATCTTCCATCATTTGAAGAATTCCTCCTTTGTCTTTTAAGTCCTTCATCTTTCATATGTTTTGTCTTATCAACTCAAATATAATTCCCAACAATTTTCGTGGTAAAAAATTTTCTATCTTTCTTCAGAGCAAATCCTGCTGATATTTTTACCCTTGTTACAGGAAGAATTATCAGAGCTAGTTGATTGAAGAAGGAACTAAATAAGTCATATGGAAAAAGCTCCAACTGAATCAAATCTTTCTATCACCAGTAACGACATAAACATTGAACTCAGCAAGGAATTTTTGGTGGAATTAAGAAAGAACATATATCACGAAACGTATAATGAAGACGTGGTGGATCACATTGCTAAGGTACTTAAAATGGTTGATTTGATCGTGGATTCTCATCAACTATGAATGAAAGTCTTTCCTCTCTCGTTAGCCGATGATGCTAAAGAAAAGTGGATTATTAAGGGGGATGTAAAAATCACCACTGGGGAGGAATTTGTTGAGACGTTCTTCTGTAGATTCTATCCCCAATCATACGATGAAGAAGATGAAATGTTAGACGAAGGAGATAACTGGGGGATTGATCCAATTGAATTCTTATCAAAATAAGCACGTCATTCAAAAATCATAAGAAAGTGGATAGAAGAACTAAAAATGTATTGTTCCATTCTTGGATGAATGGGAATTGGAATAAGAGACGAATAGATGATAGCATCTTGAGAAGTAACAATGCTACTACTGACTCGTTCTGCAAAACTTATCTGATAACACATGGAAAGAACGACACCAAAAAGGAAGATGAACAAAGTCAGACAAAGCACAAATATATCAATACATCCAAATCTATTATTGAGCAACCTAACAAAAGAAGGTGCAAAGTAGAAAAGTTTGAAGCTATTTAGTACTCGCTTGGACCCAATGAAGAGTATATTGCTATAAGAAGATGTGAATATGATATTTGGGAGAGAAACGAAGATAATATGTCCAAAATCTACCAAGATATTTTTTGGAAAAAGGACAACAGATGGAAGGTGACGCGCACCAAAGAATTGTGAGAGCGAAGCTAAAAAAAAGTCTAACTTAAAGACTTCGATGTAACCAAAAGTGCTTCCAGGGAGACAACCACTTCCTAGACATCACTACGGTGTATCCGCTCCATACCATATGGCGTATTGATTGTCTGGACGTTATCAGTCTTTTCTTTTTATGCACTTTAAAAACATTATTGTCAGTTCTGACAATATGGCGTATTCATGCACATGATACGGCGTATTCACCAAAACTGACCTGTATTTAATTTGTTTAGTTTGGTTTAAATTAACCGTAGGTACCAAGATAGGAATACATGTTTTTTTCCTATGTTTCATACAGGACCGTGTGAAAGAATATCGATGAATATTGGTGGAGAATTTACAAATATGGAGATCTTAAAGTGTTTGAGTCTTGAAACTTCAAGGCGGATGTTCAACATAAGCTTGCTAATAAACTCAACATGGAGAATCTACCAAGAAAATATCAGGGGAGTTTCTCATTCCAATTCTTTTTAATTCCCGTATTTAATGTTTTATATATACAACGAGGACGTTATATAATTCAAGTGGGGGGATGGAATTAGAATGTTTACTTGTCCTAATTTTCACACTAAAATGCTTAAATTATGCTCAAATTTAAATATTTTTTTCAAGCATACTTTTGTGAAATTACTTGATACATAACCCGCACACAATAACCCTTGTTAGATATTGTGAGGATTTAACCTATCCGTTTCCAAATGTTTACCCAAATTCTACAAAATATGACTGTGCCGGTGATATAGTAGACTTTAGAACTTGGCTTGGTATATCTATTCGAGACCGTAATAATGAGTACAATAGATTTAGATGGAGTAACTTGTTTAAATTGATAAATTTTAGGATTACACCCAAATCGCCTTTACATGTTGCTTATTAACTAACTACACTGGTTAGTTAACCCCAGTATAAACCTTTGTTTACTCTTACTTTAAGAGTAAGATACCCCTAGAACAACCTGTAGAGCCAATCCTTTAGGAACTACACCAATTATTTGTTTTGTTACACCTTTACACCTTAGCCTACCATGTTAGATTAAGTTTATTTTATAGTTGCTAGTTGCTTAAAGTGTAAAGTTTGTATTTCCCGAGTCCTGTCTATTTTGGTACGGTTGGAAGAAATTTGCACATCGCAAATGGGAATGTATATTATAGTCAAAACTCATGTATTTTTACTATCATCGCAATTAATGATACGTCCGAAGAACGAAGAATTATCAAAGGAATTATCCATAATTATTATGATCGTGAAGATGGTGAAACTACACCGAGTTTCGTAGTATAGTGTTAGCAAAAAAAATCAAAAAAATTAGAAAAATTGTAAAAAAAAAGAGAAGAAAAGTTTGAAGATAATCGTTTCGCAACTACCAAAGGAAATACATGAAGGATCGATTATTCGTTGATACAAATCGACGATGTAGAGTATTGTATAAAGTGAAAGATATCACCACTTACCTTATAAAGTATGTAAAGTATGGGATATATAGGAAGTTGACCGTTACGGGAATGCCAACTTAGGTTGTTGTTTTTGATATATGATCAAGACATTGTAAATACTTGTGTCTTTATCATGGTAACGGTCGGGAAAAAGTGTCTAGCAACTTGTGTTTTAGACTTAATATATTTGTTTCGTAACTTTTATTTAACAACAATTTAATTCCCTTTCC
>BQNB010157373.1:0-15158 GCA_026074375.1 Tanacetum coccineum | reverse complement strand
ACCCTTTGTTTACTCTCACTTTAAGAGTAAGATACCCATAGAACAACCCGTAGAGCCAATCCTTTAGGAATTACACCAACTTGTTATTTTGTTACACCTTTACACCTTAGCCTACCCTGTTAGATCAAGTTTATTTTACAGTTGCTAGTTGCTTAAAGTGTAAAGAATGAATTTCCCGAGTCTTATGTCAATTTTGGTACGGTTGAAAGAATTTGCACATCGCAAATGGGAATGTATAAAGTAGTCAAAACTCCGGTATTTTTACTACCATCGAAATTAATGATACGTCCGAAGAATGAAGAATTATCGAAGGAATTGTCAGGAATTATTATGATCGTGAAGATGGTGAAACTACTCCGAGTTTCGTACATAGTTAGGTAAAAAAATCAAAAAAATTAGAAAAATCACAACAAAAAAGAGAAGGAGAGTTTGAAGATAATCGTTTCGCAATTACCGAAGGAATCATACAAAGGATCGATTATTCGTTGATACAAATCGACGATGTAGAGTATTGTATAAAGTGGAAGATATCGCGACTTGCCTTGTAAAGTAAATAAAGTATGGGATGATTGGGAAGTTGACCGTTACGGGAACTCCAACCTAGGTTGTTGTTTTTGATCTATGATCAAGACGTTTGTAAATAGTTATGTCTTTATCATGGTAAACGGTCAGGAAAAAGTGTCTAGCAACTTGTATCTTAGACTTAATCTATTTGTTTTGTAATTTTTATTTAACAACAATTTATTTTCCTTTCCTAATCATTAACTATGGGTTTTACGCGAATGATGATTTGTACGAGCGTGCATGTCTATTCCGTCATTACGGCCATGTATGCATGTCTCAGCTTCCTTGTTGGTTTATTACTATTGGTGAAAGTTAGAAGATCCCTACCCTATATCATTCTTCATCCTAACCGTTAGTTAAACTCGAATAAGGATGTGATCGAACACACATGTCTATTCCGTTGTTACGGCCATGTATGTGTGTTTTAGCTGCCTTGTTGGTGTGGTACTTTTGGTGAAATATTGAAGAATGATCAACCCTAAGCCTTATCATACAAACCCATATTTACCTTTATAAACTAGTTACTCCTTAGCTCTAGTGGTGGAGATGTGTATCATTTCCGAGCTTATGATAGAACACTCGTCACGACCGAGCAATTAAGCGAATTAGTTACATGTTACCACATAGATTAGTTGAGTGATTTGAGTGTTTTCATCTTTCTATTTCGTGAGGTGTTTGGTTTTATGTACCTTGTAAATAGATCAAATAAATGCTTTAAACAGAAAAATCCTTAGGGATAATTTTATAGATTCTAAAGGCTACTGAGGAAAGTAGGATTCAAGTGGGGGGGATATTTGATGACATCAAATAACTGTCTTCTATTTTCTAGCATTCATGTATCCCTATGTAATTTAACCCATTTGTATTTTTATTGGACAAGAATTGTTTACTTATTCTATTCATATGTTTTGGAAAATTGTACGTAATATGGAGTACTTGGTGAAACTTGACTAAAAGGCACGCATTCTGGAGCTTAAACGAAGATATTTTGAAGATTACTATTCTGACTACCAATACGCCGTATCCATCAAGGAAGATACGGCGTATCTATGCCTTCACTCACCAAAAACCACGAAGGACACAAGTCCAATACGCCGTATCCAGGAAAGGCAATACGCCGTATTCAAGCTATATGGGAATAAAATATTCTGGAAGATATCAAAGATGGTCCCTACTCTAAGAAACTACAATACATCGTATCCAAGCAATTGGATACGCCGTATCTACACTGACTCCAGAACCTATAAATTACAAAACTCAAAAACGAGTTTTAAGTGTGCTAAATCATATTCTTGATACCTAAACCACAAAAGTCGATTTTTAGAGGAGAAAAAGAGCAGGATAGGCCTCGCAACACATTCCAATCCATAGGAGACAACGTGTAATTTCATATACTTTTGTAATCATTCAGTTTTTGGTATCATTCATTAACTCGGTTAGTTTACCTTGGCTAAATAATTACTCTTGTATTAATTATGATGTTTGAAGGCTAATAGATTCGGGTAATAGCCATTATTATGAAGATCTGAATGTTTGGTTTTGTTTATATTTCGATTTCTTAATTTATCATTATATGCTTGTTTATGTTTATCAATTTGTACTTGTTTACGTGCTTTTGTATGCGACCTATCATTCAACTAGATCTAATGATACGGACCAAGTAATCTAGATGTCGGGATAGCTCTCCATATAGTGATTTATACATCTAGAATCATGGGATCACAAGTAATGTCCTTCTAAAACTATGCTAAGGATACGCTTCTAGCTTAACTAGTTAACGGAAATTGCCTTTGGTTTATTGAACAAGTTGACTAGCAGGTGAACCTAAAGAATTCAACAAATAACGTTCTGATTCCATTGGATAGTTGGACAAGTGGACTACTAGAGTATTCATTGCCATTAAGGAGTAAGTGGGTAAAGTCATTGGCTAGGGTTTAACAAGATCACCATTGCTTTAATCCCTAAGATAGATTATAATCATCAAATAAGGATGCTTTATGCGAATGCTTTAATTGTGACAGAATTAATGTGTCTAGGTCTTAGGATGAAGTCCCGCCTAAGTCTAAGAGTGATATGCCACCTCGAGATAAGTAATCATTGCACTGAATAAACAAACCAACCTTCTAATCAGATTAATGATGGCTAATACAGTTTTCTATTATAAGGCTTGACTGCTCTTTTATCTTCTGTTAATTTGCTTGTGTAGGTTAAAAGTTGTGAATTGATTATAGTCACCAACCAAACCCGTGCCAGTCTCTCAGGCTGAAATCCTCCTTTTACCTGTTAGAATTAGGATTAGAACTAACATAATATTAGCATAGTTTTGACTTAGATTAGAATTAACTTAGATTAGTAAACCAAAATATTAATAAATTGAGAGATATAACCTCGCTTTAAGTTTCGGACACTCTTACTTACACGAATACTTCCACTGACGGGTACACTGCATGTTTAAAGTGTTGTTTTGGTTAGTCAGCAATATATATAATTTAAAACTTGAATATATAAATATTACTTCCACATAATTGACTCATCTCATACTCCATCTTCGGACCATGGCTCTTCAAGTTCATCATTCAATTCGTTCTCATAATCTTCGTAAGTCTTAGTTCTTTCAACATCATGAGTAAATAATTTTGGATCAACTTTAAGAAGAAAATTGAACTCCTTGAATTCTGTGCACGACGGTGTTTCGTAGTCTGAACAAGTTTGTTTCAATTCTAAAGATTTCATCGGTTTCTTGTTCATCATGATTATTAGCTTCCTCAGCATTAGAAAATCCCTCATCAACAACTCCTTCTTGATCATCGCTCTTAATCCAAAAATCACATAAGACTTTCTTGGTGAATGGATCCATCATCATATGGTTAGCGATTACGAGGCCTACCATATTTTCAGAACGTGAATTGTTTAGAATTTATTGCTTTAGTCACCGTAATCCGACCAGTACGAGAAGGCAGGTAATATTTTCTAAAAAACATTTCAATCAAATCCACCCAAGTAGTAATTGAACCTTTAAATTCATCAAACCATTTGCTTGCATTTCCAACTAATGAGATTGGAAAAAAATAGCAAGTCTAGTTCAGGTCAAATTTTCACATTCAGAAAGTTAATAGGGTCAACAATTTTAAGGAAGTATTCGATATGTTCGACCGCGTCTTCTCCATTAGTTCCACTGAAGGCATTAATGAGCAAATCATCAAGGAATTTTCTTTTAAGTTCATAAGCATTTTTACCATTAACCGTAATTCTTGTAATCACTGATATTATAATCTGTCACGATCTTTAATTACGAATCCATCCTTAGTTGTCTCCGTTCTTTATTTTATGTCAGATTCTTCTTCAAATCTTACTCCTCTGATTAGTTAAATTCTGTAATCAAAGTAAAAAATATCAACAAGATTTGCCCGGAAGAAAAGGTTTAATACCGAAATAATAGCCAAGGAATTTAATTATGAAGTATATGTCTCTATTAATATATCAGATGATCGATACGTCCGTATCTAATTGACTTGATAGACATATCAGACTCAGGAATGGAATACGCTGTATTGGATAAGAAAGTTTAGATAGCGTATCTATTAGAGTGAATACGCCGTAATCAGTTGTCGACACAGAACAAGCATGACAATAATTAAACAACTAAACAAACACACAAACAAAACAAGCAAAACATTTAAAATATATATACTTTATTATTATAGAGATTTTACACTAATCTAATTTACACTAATCTTAGGGGTTAGATTAATCTAATGTTAAAAACCAAAATATTAAATAAAATCAAGATTAAAATTTCACTCCTCGGCAACGGCGCCAAAACCTTGATTGTGCTGTTGTGTAGGTGTTTTATACTTCAAAGTTTTAAAGTTTTATATGTTTCTGACTTTACACTAAAACAACCTTTTAGCTGGGCAGTTGTACCTGGTCAAAATGGAGTTTCGTTGGTTAATGTAGGGTTTTTGTCGTATCGACTAAGAGCTAGAACTAATCTTTTATTTATCAATTTTTGGGTTAATAAACTAAGTTAGGGTTGTTTGGTTTGACATGTTGGTATATGGTTATGGTGTAAAAAGTTATTTACTTATTGTTTGGTAATTCATTTATGGGTTTGACTATAACCCTAGACGTATAGGAAGGTTTTGAGCATTCCAGGTTAAATATAGGTGGAAATATACAGAGAAACAATTTCCCGTATCTCCCATACCTATTCTTGAATTTCATTAAATATCATTTGCCAGTATATGCAATATTCTCGTTTTTGATATAGGGATGGGACCCATGATTTAAACAAACAGAGATATGATGTTTTGTGTTTTTATTTTTTTCTTTTGTTTTTCAACAACTCAGTATGATCAAGAGGGACCCATTGTTAAGGAAAGTCATACCATTTTTGTAACCATAACAATTTATCTTGTAATTGATATATCCATTGTTATTCCATATCATACCAATACTCATACCGATTATGATTTATGTCAAAAAACCAAACACATCCTTAATTTAAACTATGTTAATTCTATTCTATGTTAAACCTAGCTAAACCTACGGTTAATCATAATTCTAACAGATAAAGGGGATCTTCAGCCTGAGAAACTAGCACAGGTTTTGTGGTAACTTATATCAATTTAAGACACAATAACACACACAAGCAAACACACAAAAGATAAAAGAGCAGTTTAGCCAAATATAAAAACTGTATTAACCATGATTAATTCAATTAAAACATTAATTTGTTTATTTAATGCAATGAATGCTTATCTTGAGGCGGCATATCATTCCAAGATTTGGCGGGACTTCTTCCTAATCCTTGTACATGTTAGAATTCTGTTCACAATTAACGCATCCACCATAATGCTATCCTATTTGTGATTATAATCTATCTTAGGAGTATAATAATGGTGATTTTTTAAATACCCCCCCCCCCCTCCCCTAGCTCATAGAGACTTGACCCACTTACTGCTTAATGGTATTTAATTTCTTAGTTGTCTACTTTGTTCCAGTGTTCTTTTACCCAAAGGAATAATCGTTATTTGGTAATCCTTGGTCACATGCTAGTCAACTTGGTTCACTATCTTCCCCAAGCTAAGATAGGGCCATATAAATTGTGGTCCTATTGATCTAGATTTTATATCAACTATATGTGGAGCCTATATCGCATCTAGCTAACTTGGTCGGTATCACTAGATCCAGTTGAATGATAGGTTGCATAATCAAAAGCACATAAATACAAGTGATGTATGATAACATAAACAAGCCATCAAACGATAAGTAAGCATTCAACTATAAACATAAACCAAACATTCAAAATCTTTATAATCATGGTAATCCCAAGGGTATTGCCCTGTATCATTGTAAATGATTACAATGAGTAATAATTCAACCAAGGTAAAAACTAACGTAGTTAAAAGCATGATTACCTAAATCAATCGATTACAAGAGTATAGGAGTGTTACAAGGGGGTTGCTTGGAAATTAGTGCCTTTGTTGACCTATTCTGCTCTTCTTGTCTTTTGACATCGACTTTTGTGGTTTAAGGTATAAAAATTGATCAAGTACCTAAAAAAATCCCATTTTAGTTTTCTTTTATACTATTGTAATTTTGGTCGATACGGCGTTATCTGAGAGAGTTGGATAGGCGTTATTGGGGTTTCTTGGGAGTAGGGACTTACTGTTCGATAACATTCCAGTAATATTTTTTTTCTTTATCTTACAAATACGGCGTATAGATGTCTCTCACCTGGATGTGTGCCTCGTATTGGACTTTTATATCTTTGTGGTTTCATTATGATATGTGCAGGCACAGATACCGCCGTATCTTCTTTGATGGAAGTACGGGGTATAGGATATCCAGAAAACTGTAATCTTCTAATTTCTTATCATTTGCTCACAAAAAATCGCGTGCCTTTTTGCTAATCTTCACCAAGTACTCCTATAATTACTGCAAATCTCAAATATAAACTATTAAGTAACAATTCTTGCAATAATTATACAAAATGGTTTATTTACATGGGATAAATGATGCTATAAAAGTGACGTTATTTGATGTCATCAACTCTTTTGATATCCAATACGCTGTATCCATCAAGGAAGATATGGCGTATCTATGCCTGCACTTCACCAAATACCACAAAGAATTCAAAGCTGTGTCAATTTGCCGCTATTCTAGAAGACTTCAATACACCGTATCCAAGATATAGCAATAAATATACTGGAAGATATTTAATATCGTCCCTACTCCAAGAAACCCCTCCAATACGTCGTATCGAACTCTCTCAATACGGCGTATCGACCAAATTCCAGACACTATAAATAGAAGACCTAAAGATGAGTTTTAGGTGTGCTTGATCATATTTTATATACCCTAACCACAAAGGCAATTTTCAGAAGAGAAGAAGAGCAGAAGAGGTTTTAGCTAGAGCTATTGAATTTCCGATAGGAAACAACTGGTAATCTTCCTATTCTCTAGTTAATCGTTGATTTTTGGTATCATTTGCTTTATCAATTAGTTACTGTACCTTGTTGATTGAATTTATTATTTCTTGTATTGATTGCAATGATTAAGGGTACCCTTGGGTATTAGCCATGATTATGAAGATTTAAATGTTTGGTTTGTTTATATTGATTGCTTAATTTATTGTTGATTGCTTGTTTATGTTTATCAATTCATACTTTTTTAGCGTGCCTTTTGTATTTGCGAACCAATCAATTCTCCAACTGGATTATAGTGATACCGACCAAGTTAGCAGATGCTCTGGGAGTGCTCTCTTTATATAGTGATTTAATTGTATCTAGAACTACTAGGTATCACAATTTAAATGCTCTATCTTTTCCATTGGTTTATGTGAACATGTCTGGTACTAGAGGTGATCCTTGGATCAACAAATTATGTTTGTCTGATCCTTTGGTAAAGACTTAGACAGTGGACTACTAGAATATAAATTGCCATTAAGTAGTAAGTGGGTAAAGTCTCCATGAGCTAGGGTTTAATAAGATCACCATTATTAATCTCGATAGATTATAATCAGCAAATAGGATGGCTTTTTATGTGGATGCGTTTAATTGTGACAGAATTCTACGTGTCTAGGTTTTAGGAAAAAGTACCGCCTAAATCTCGGAATGATATGCCGCCTCGAGATAAGCACTCATTGCACTAAATAAAAAAACCAACGTTTTAATTAGGTTAATCATGGTTAATACAGTTTTCTTATATTTAGCTAGACTGCTCTTCTATTTTTTGTCTATCTGCTTGCATGTGTTATTGTGTTTTAAATTAATCTAAGTTACCACAAAATCTATGCCAGTCTCTCAGACTAAAACCCCCTTTATCCGTTAGAATTAGGATTAACATAGGTTTAGCATAGGTTTTGTTGATCCTAATAGAATAGATCTTGCTTAGATTGTATAAGCCTAAGTTGTATTGAATAAATCCAAAACAACTATGATAGAAACTTTGATTGTAAAGTATCAACGCACTATTGCTAGATTCTAGTCGATGATACTAAGAAGAATTCAGAATGAAACAGTAATGAGCAAGATTAATAACAAACAGTTTACCAAACTTTTAGCCTCAATATAATATGAACACTCTTAATAGTGTTAGGGTTTACAAAACCTTGAAGCTACAAATAGATTGACAAAACAATGAAAACGATATGATGTCTATCTCTATGTCCTAGGACCTCCTTTTATACATCAAGGAGTCCTAACTGTCTTACAATATTTTCCTGGTTATCTGTTTTCTAAACAAATATACTTATGCCATATTCTTTAATACACAAATATATCTCGTACTATCACTATAAGTAATCTTTATCTTCATATCCAATCTGTATTCCATTTAGCAGTTGTAACTCTATCAGTAGTTGTAACTTTGTCAGTAGTTGTAACTTTGTACTAGCAGCATTAACTCTGAACAAGCAGTAACTTATGTACCAGTAGCACTAACTGTGTACAAGTAGCATTAACTACTTAGAATATTTTCTTCATTCTTCATCAGCAGTACTAAGTTACACTAGCAATATACTAACTTTACTAGCAGTAGTAACTAATAGTACTAACTACTTAGCATATTTTTCATAAAGATTATATACCAGCATTAAATGTATGCTTGAGCAAAGTACATAACATACGACTGAGCAGTCAGTAACTCTAAGATCCATCCTGAAGTCTTTTTTAATCCTAACTCAATCCTCCTATAACTTGTTATTTATCTTCAAAATCATTAAGTTTATTCATTAAAAGTCTTCACCATCACCAGGAGGTTGCTGTCCAAATACTTCATTGATTCTTGAGTTGCTTATAGTCATGAGCTTAAGAAGTTGATAACACATTTCATTCCAATGATCAGCTTGAAGCTTCTTGTTGAGCATGCCTGTGATTGTTGCAGGTGTAAGGGGATACTTTTTCTCTACCAGCATAAAGGATCAAAAATATGGTGTCTATATAGAAATTACTCTAGTTTATGTTTAAGTTAAAACACAAGGACTAAAAGTGTAATTAGTGTAAAATGTCCTTGTGTTTTACCTATAAATACTCTCCTTTAATCAACATTAGAGTGTCCATTTTGTAATTTCCTATTATTTTCCATTTTAATAAAACCTTTAAAAATGATGAAAATATACTTTGAGCTTCCTTGACCTCCCGAGATCGTGAATCGAGAAACCTCACAATTGGTATCAGAGCTGCATGAGCAATTTGTGATGTTTTTCTGCTTATTCGGTTCAGCTTATTTTGGCTTATTCAGTCCAGTTATGATCAGTTAGCTTATTCGGTCCAAATTCAGTCCTGATTCGGTCCAGCAGCATATTCGATCGTTTTTAGTCCATATTCTGATTAGTTTATAACTTTTTTAGCAGATTATTGTACTTATTTTTGCTATATTTGATCTGATCGAGTTTGGATGCTTATAGTTTTATCATAAGATCAAACTCGGTCAGATTTTATCATAAGATGTGCTTTAACTACTGATTTCACATATTTGGATCTGGTCAAATTCCATATTCAGAAGTCAAACTCGGAAGCTTTAGTCAAACTCGATATTCTAACTGCTTATTCCGAGTTTCAGACTTATTTCAAGAATGGGTTCCGAAATTGTTTTGTTATCATGAATGGAAAAGAAAAGAAAGTGTGTACAGATCTGTGATTTAACTGCTACAACAAATACAACAACCACTTTGTACCGAATTTCCCCACCAAAGACTCAGTTACAATTTTTATTCCGAAAATGAATACTAATATCGAAAATGAAAAATTGAGTTTACCGAGTTGAACCAAATCTACAACAATCAACAAAACCACTACCTCTTTTTTACAACAGCCACAAAGACACCAACAAATCCAAACTATTCCTAATCCCCTTCTCTTTTCAAGCAAATATCAACTCATCAATACAACACATAACTCGAAAAGAACAACAAAGAAAAGATCTTAGCTCATCTCTTTGTGATAAACAACAAAGTAATGATCTTTCACAGATCAAACAACACGGAAAAGATTTGTCATCATCGATCTATAAAGGAAAATCCCTTTCTTTCAACCTTCGAAAATAAAAGAAAGAAATATAACAATTTGTGTTATACTCTTTTATTTTGTTTCGTTTAAAAATGCAAAAACAAGAAAATAAACCCTACCCGAGACCATGGAATGATCTTTGAAGACGAAAAGTACTTGTGTGCCTCATGGGTTTGTGTTAACTGAAAAATATAGTGGGTTTTATCCTTAAGTTTCGAGTGTGATGAACTGATTTTGAAGGGGATGTTTTTGTGGTTGGGGATATGAAAATCATTTCTTTGATAATGGAAGAGGTGACTGGTATAATATGAAAAGGGTTTATTTTAAGATGGGGTTTGGTAAATGATGTTTTCACTTTAGTAAGATTTGGAAGTTGGATGATTTATGAGAAGAAAGAGGCGTGTGATATGAGATTGAGATGTAGGGTTTTTAACTGATTAGGGTTATCTGTGATATCTATAGATTGTTTGTAGGTCATATGGTATCAAATTTGGGCTGAAAATATGAAATTCATTTAGTGGGCTGCGTAAAAAAAATGATGGGCCGAAATGTTGAGCTGAATTGATAACACATTGTGGTCAGTCTGACATAATTACATATCAAAAGTAAATCATTTTAAATGTAGTTATAGGGACTTTTGGACTATTATGGTTTAAAACGCAAAAACAAAAAACATCACGTTTCGCTTAAAACGATCTGGATAAAAGATTCACGAAAACCATTCAAAAAGGCTAGTCTCGGGATTTAATCGCAAGAATTGATTACGGGGATGATTCGTTATCATTTATTTGAAGTTGAAGTGGAATTTTACGGGTGCGTGTACTTATCATATCTTAAAAGTCAGGGTTGGTTGGATGATGACTTTTAAAGATAACGTGTTCGAGCTTATAACCGGTGTTGATGAAAACTTGTCAAATCTAGCAATGTGTGATCTATAAACGCAGAAGTTGGTGCTCAATGTGCACATTTGCTATCACTTGAAGGAGTTATGTTGTAGTGCTCAGTGTCTCACAAAGTTGAGGATTTGTCAAGAGACTTAGGTCTACTTATACTTCAAGGAATTACGTTGTAGTATTCAGTGTAAGTTTGAAGCCTCATGGATAGCACAAGACATAAGTCACAAGTTTGTGGTATTCTACTTCAGCATCAAGTTTGTGATACTGCATTTTCTCTATCAGTAATCATTACAAAAAGCCGACAAAATACGAGGTTGGAATTGAATAAGTCTAAGGAGAAGCGACTTCACACATGACTTCTCTATCGAACATTCGGGAGTAACCGAATTATGATTATTTCGATAGTCATCGGATATAATCAGGGGGAAGAGTGTTCGATAGATGCAACAACCAGGGGGAAGAAATTTGTACATCCAGGACTTAATTGACTTTGGTGTATACAACATAGTGCAACAACTAGGGGGAAGAAATATGTACATTCGGAACTTAATTGACTTTGGTGTATACAACATCCGATACTTAATTGACTTAGAGTTTCTTACTTCTATGAGTTGTTTGTGTGAAGTAGGTGCATGTTCCCCTGAGTGGATTGCATACTAATCAGCAACGACGAAGTCAGATTTGCTGCTAAGTGTGGTTTACTTCTTAATCTACAAATTCCGCTTCGAGCTTAAACCGCTATAGCTAGAAGATTTGTCAACTACATCAAAGTGTCATATTTGCTTCGAATGGCTGTCTGTTTGGGGGGAATCAGTTGAACTGCTTAAAGACATGCGGTATGAACTGGGGGGAAGTCAACTTAGTTTACACGGATTACATTGTATTCTCTACAAGTGAAGGAATGATTCAAGCTAAAGTACATGCTTAAGACAAAACAAACTGCAGATATCTTTAGCTATTTGTACTTGTAGGATACATTGTAAGTAATTTCATATGCCACCATATTGGGGGAAGATTGTTAGGATAAAAAATATAGTGTCTATATGGAAATTACTCTAGTTTATGTTTAAGTTAAAACACAAGGACTAAAAGTGTAATTAAACCAAAGTGTCCTTGTGTTTTACCTATAAATACTCTCCTCTAATCAACATTAGAGTGTGAAGCTCCATTTTGTAATTTCCTATTATTTTCCATTTTAATAAAACCTTTAAAAATGATGAAAATATACTTTAAGCTTCCCCGACCTCCCGAGATAGTGAATCAAGAAACCTCACAAAACCTATAAGCGAAGTATCTGTTTTATAGACAAAAAATACCCTCAGCAGTTGTAACTCTAACGGTAACCTAGCAGTAGTAAGTTAGCTGCAATACTAAGTAATGCCCAACAGCATTAACTCTTGAGTTACCAGTTTTAACTTCAATTTCATCCCTAGCAGCTGTTACATTCCATTTCAACCATCCTTTGTGTATAATCCGCTGCATATTAACACAATTAACCTCCCCTCAATCAATACTTTAGAGGTTAAGCATTCCAATACTTGCAATCAGATATTGAAATCTGCTAACATCAAATGCTTTTGTGAGCAAATCTGCAACATTCTGATCTGTGTGAATCTTGATCATCTGAATAAGCTTCTTCTCATTGGAATCTCTGATAAAGTGATGTCTAATCTCAATGTGCTTTGTCTTTGAGTGAAAAACAGGGTTCTTCACTATGCATATTGTGCTCTCATTATCAATATAGATCTTTGTATGCATAAAGTTATACCCATAATCAAGCATTTGATTTTGTATCCAAAGCACTTGTCCACAGCAATTGGAAGCAGCTATATACTCAGCTTCAGTTGTGGAATTAGCAACCACAGTCTGCTTCTTGCATTGCCATGAAATCAATCTACACCCTAGGAATTGACAACCTCCTGTTGTGGACTTCCTATCTAAGCTTGCTCCTGCATAGTCACTGTCAGTAAATGCCACCAAATCAAAAGGTGAATCCTTAGGATACCAAAGGCCCAATTTAGGTTGACCTTTAAGATATCTAAAAATTCTTTTCACAGCATGAAGATGTGAAACTTTAGGATTGACTTGGAATCTTGCACAAGCACATACTTGTTTGATCATAAATCGATCCTGGAGATCATCAAAAAGATCCTGTGGAAATCGGCAATCATATCCCTTATCAGTGGCATCAGAGCCCAAGGGATCAAACAACACTCCAATTCACGATTCAATCATCATTCAAGAAAATCTACCTTGGATAAAAAGCAGCAGATGAAGAAACTTATATATGGTATGGAACAGTTTGGCCAAGATTTTTCTTGCAGAGATCTTTCAGACGTGTACATGATCCTGGAAATAAGGATAAAGACGTGTACATGGTCCTGGAAATAAGGATGAAAGACATATGCAACATAATCCTGGATATAAGGATTCAACAAATAGAGATGAAGACTGCAAACAACAAACTACATACTATAGAACAAATTCAAAAAAAGGAAGAAAAGAAGGAAAAGAAGATCATGCCTTTTTTTTGAAAAAAGGAAGATGAAGGCAGACTCAAAGATTTTGGTATGCATTTTTGCCAGAAAATTTAGAGCGCTTGCAGAGATCCTAGGATTAATGAGATCCGATGGAATAGAGATCCAAAGATGCTACCTTGACTATTTGGAAGCCCTTGTCTCGCATTATAAGGCAGCAAGATCATCGAGGAATCCCACTGGAGGATACGAAGGCATTAGGCGCTTCGAAGATTACCACGGAGATGGTAACATGGATGGATCGTTGGCTGCAAAAGAGAAAGGAAGAGTCGAGCATTTTGGAATTACCCTCAAGGAGGAAGAGGAAGGCAAGCACAAACTAATGCATACATCATACTGCCAATGAAGATTGAAACTTCAAGATGATCTCAGGAACAAGAAGACACAAAGATTAATAGATTAGGGGGGAATATGTTGGAAAAACATAATCCATTTAATCTTTGTATAACACTTAGAATAAATAAAACCTGTGTTTTACTGGTTTGGGCCGCAGGCCAACAAACCCAAACACAGACCCGAAACCTTATTAGGATAGATAGATAGATACGGTTATTTAGTTATTTAGAAAAGGTCGTGTCTTTTACTTTTTGATAGAGGGACATGCCTGTTGGTTCAATAGAACCATCACAACCCTTGCTAAGCACCGTATCATTCATTATATATAGATTAGGAATCGCTGTAAAACATTCAACCCTCCATTTTATTATATCAGATTATATTTTAGGGTTCAACCCCATGTTCTTGTTCTTCATTAATTCCTGATTAATATATGATGATTATCATGATGTTGTTTGATCATAAATCGATCCTGGAGATCATCAAAGACCTGTGGAAATCGGCATATCAATGCTTATCATTTTTGCTAAAGAAGCAGTCGAGATCTGCTACCTTGAAACACTTGCTAAAGACGACATCATGATTAGTAATGCCTTTAATAGTATGCTTTAAAACAGGCAGCACTTTTTGCATAACTGTTTCCTGGACAGAAAATGAGAACTATAACACTTGAGACACGTTTGTTAGAGAATAAACCATCCATCGATAGTACGTGTTACTTTTGACATAGCCTCTCACAGAAAACACCCGTGGGGGTCCATATACGTCTATAATGACATAGAATTTATGCTAATACGATGTGTTTGGTTTTGTATTGTAGGAACAATGTATTGCACATACAAGTCTCATGTTATATCAGATGCAGACAGGCAAAAAGGGATTCGAGAGCAATAACTAAACACGTAAGGTTCGTAAATGTGGTATTGGTTAAATTTAGTAGCTTTAGTATACATATATAGAAGATCTGATTTTCAAATAGAACGCTAAATAAAATGAACGTTAAATTTAGCAGCTAGGGATGCTATTGGGATCACCCCGCTCTATATGGTTTGGGCCCTTGATGGTACTTTATATTCACGGTTCCAATGAAAATTGAGTGTGTATAACAGTTTAATTGAACTTTGTGAAGTTGCCACTTGCTTTAATTGAATATAGGTCAATTTTTTTGTCTGAACCTATTGGTTGCTAGAGGAGTTGCTACTTACTTTACCAGGATTTGAGTTAATTTTTATTCTAAAGTTAAAGGTTTTTTAGAATATCTCAAGCTGTGTAATTCCTTTGAATCCATTAGATGTAATTAATTAGTTTGGTTT
>BQNB010157371.1:0-12822 GCA_026074375.1 Tanacetum coccineum | reverse complement strand
AATGGTTACCGAAACAGGATGTTGACATACCTGTGGCTGATGACTTTGTACGACCATTATAGGCACGCGATATACGTTTGGGACTGTTTGGGTGTGCGTGAAGTGCCACATAAATTTAATTCAGTCAATGATGGATATGGCTTGCAACCCTTTTTCTTAAAAGCCCTGAAACTTTTATCTCGCAGCAATTTGAAGAGGACCGAGACCAACCGGTGTGCTTGTTGCAGCATTGATATCAAACGATCCAATACCAATCTGTGGCCTTGTTGGCAACACGCACCTGTATTCAACGGTTTTGGAAACAAAAACAATAGTCAAGTATAAAAGCAATCTTTAAGAGTACACTACGAAAGAAACGCAATATATAAAGAAAGAAATCTTATTCACCTTGGTCTTCCACATTGATCAATTACACGCGTTCACTCCTCTCTTGTTCTTTGCGTCAGGATCCTATTAGAAGGTGTCTCTTAAGCACAACCAATTCACTTTCCTTTAGTGTCTGACCTCAAACATTTAGACGGACAAGGCCCTAGACTGAGCAATTCTTAAAAGATTTCGTATCCTAAACCACAGATAAAACAACTCATAATAAAAACTGCAGCGAACATTTCACAAATTTCTCCCAACCAATATATATCAGGATAAGAGTTTGGATGTTAAAAATGAGAATTTTAAGCATACCTGTACAACATTGTATTTGTAACTGTGTTGAGCAGTAGCAGCCATGGTTGCAGGTACATTTCCATGATATCTGTTTGTAAGTGAAATTATATCCTGAGAACTTGTGTATGGCCGAGCAATCATTAAATCCAATTCATCTGCATCCGTCCAGAATTTGCAAAGAAAACAACCCAAACATGAACAAAGCGAGGGTGCTACCCGGCCCTCTTTTGCAACCTACAATCAGAAGGAATTAGCTACATTTTTGGAGAAAAAAAAAATATAGAACCCAAGATAATAAAGGTTATATATTTTATCTCATTTACATATTAATGGATTTGTATGTGGCTGTGTTTTCCCTGAAACGATTCAAAGACTATTTATGAATCGGTTTTGGGTGTTTGATAACTGCTATGATTGACAACCGTTCCAAAAAAAGAAAAAAAAAAAAAAATTCGTGACTAGATTGACGTCATTGACAACCAAGCCTTTCCCAAGAAAAGAAAGTTTCACATTTCCAGGACAGCAAACTATTGCCTTTTCCATTGACAGAGGGAGTTAAAAGGTGATAGCCTTTCTGAACATACTTATCTCTCCAATTTTAAGAATTCCCTTAGATTCTATCTGAATAAAATAGTCCACCTTAAAGATATCATACTTAATGTAATGTTTTGTAATTTTTTTTCTGTAAAATAAGATACTCTTTAAACGTAAGTGCAACTAGAGATGCATTCAATAAAAAACATTAAAACTTAATTTCAGTGAGAGGCTACAATGGTGAGTTAAAAAGAAGGGACTCATTCGGGCAAGGGTAGCTGTTACACAAAGGCAGAACTGAGACACATAAACAAAAAGAAATAACAAATCGGTTCAATCGGCCCATGCAATTTCGATGCTAGAATTTACATCAACGGTCTAAAATGCTACAGAAAAAAAGATGCTAGACTTCATGGTCTTGTTCCATCGTATTCCTTAGCAGCTTCCAACGAATGAGACAAGCATCTAAAAACATAAACATAGTAGTTAAGAAAAAGTATTATCTATATATTTGACATAATAATAATAATAATAATAATAAGATAAAAGCATAATCTAACCTTAATCCGGAAAGACCCGGGAGGGATTTGATCCTCTCGGTCCTCTCCTGCAGCTCTAAAGAGGGTGTGAACCATTGAGGAATGGTGTTTTGCCTCCACTGAAAATAAAAGAATGTAAAGCAAATTAAAAAAAAAGAACATATCTTTTATATAATAAAAGAATTACACAATTTCGGAGTTTTGTATAAGATTAAATCTTATGAATTAAAAAATTGGACCAATCAGAACGCTTGATTTTGCCACATAAGCAAGATCGTACGATCTGATTTGCTAATAAAAAGTCAAAATTAAATCACAATCGGTCAAAATTAGCCAAAAACGAGTATAATGAATAAACACACCAAAAAAATAATGTGACATAAGTGTGAAAAAAACAACTTTAAAAAAGCGGACTAAAATTTATAAAACTCCAAGGGCCAAAAGAAGCACGTAATGTAACTTCCAATATTTAATCAAAGTCAACTCGAAAGTCATACTAACATTTCTAAACCAAAAGTGTTACCCCTGCCACCATCATCCCACCCCACCCCACCCGACCACGGCCACCACGAATCATTCTTATCCAAACACTAAATTACACTCAGATGCATAAATCGAAAAAAAATACAACCTTAATTTGTCATCTACACAACACCTCCATACGTTCCAACATTGGTTTACGATGACATGGATGTTGTCAATTTAATTGAAAGGTATGTTTTTTGAAATATGATAAGTTTATTGAAATATGATAAGTTTATTGAAAGGTATGTTTTTTAATGTCATTAATTATGAGTATTATGTTTTGTTCAATTGTTATGTCATCGATATAACATACATATCAAAATCAACTAAATTAAGCATTTATAATTATGTTAAAGTTGTGTATTGCTCACTAAATTAAGCTTTGTATTGCTTCATTTATAATGATATTGTTAAGGTTGTTGTGGATAGTTATTAATTTTTTATTACTTTGTTTGTTAGCAGCCATATTGTTCTCAATTAGCTTAAGATACGTTTTATCTTGGTTTCTTTGCGGTAATGATTACCACTTCTGAAATCTCAGCTTATAGCTTATGGCCTAACTGTTAAAACCACTATGAAGTTTCATTGGATGCACATTAACATAGTGGTAATGCTACATCTTGCAAAGACATTTGATTACAACACATGGTGTTTAGATTTTTACATGTGGGTCAATAACAGAAACATTAGATGCAGCAGTTATTATGTGATCTTTACATTGATTATTGAATATTCCAGGATATAAAAAAAGTTGCTTTATTACATATTATGGGTGACTTTATGGTTGAATTATACCTGATTAACACTAAACTAAAATTTAATGTCAAAGCCCCGTGCGTGCACGAGTATTAAAACTAGTTAATAATAAATAAGAAAAGGTATAAGAACTTACAATTCTATTTTGTCTGAGGACTTCTTCAGGAGCGTTGTTGTTGGTGGGCTGAGGGGTCAAAATGGGAAGAGCGGCCTCTAAGGCATAAGCTTTTATTACATTCGATATAGTCGGCACACACAGCACATAAGCTGTGAACTCGATTTCAGCATCCGGAGTGGGGGGCAACTCGATCAAAATATCATCCTTCGCATTAAATACCATTATTCTAATGGATAAAGATTCAGCGAGAGCTTTTAACACAAGCGATGGATCCACAGCCCACATACCGTAAGCATTCACATATGGGTTGTAAGCAGGATTAGTATGACTCATCTGTAACAAAAATATATATAAATATATATTAAAAAAAAAAACAATTACAGAATTATTTATAAAAAAAAATTGTATGCATACCCTCATCATTCCAATATTGAACAAATGCATGTAGTCACCTTCATCGCCCATAAGCCCACGGCTCACCGCTCTGTACAAAGACTCGTTTCCAATTCCAGCCACGCCAATTTTTTCGAATCCGCGTTCATTAACTCTCATTGTACCCTTTCGGGTCAACTCTTGGATATCAGTGGTTTGATTTGGTATGTGTTGTGTATACTCGGTCCGGTTTATTAGTAGATTACTGCAGCCTGGTATAGAAATTTCATGAAAGATAGCTTTTCTGGCATGATTGATTAGTACCTCATCCGCTGGATCGATGTAGTGATGATGGTTAGGGTACATGTTGGATCGGAAGAGAGAGCCTTTTCGTTGTAATACCCAAAAACCAAACGCACGCCTTGCGTTTCTTCTTGTAGTCGAACCAAACCAAAAACAAAACACACTCCCTGTGTTTCTTCTTTTAGTCGAACCAAACCAAAACCCTAATTCGCGACCTTGGAGGAATCACCAACACGCGTACCTTGAATGAACGGACGAAGAAATCAAGCAAAACGGGAAAACCTTAAAACCGTTGTTTATTCCTTGCGGTTGAGGGTAAATCGCAAAAGCACTAACCCTTGCGATTTGTGCTTGCGATTTGGGTTAAATCGTCGAAAACCCTAAAAGGGTTTAGGGTTTCGACCGTGAGTTTAGAGGTGAGGTAGGGGACCGATTTCTTTGAGAGTTTTGGGAGAGGATTCAATGTTGAATGAGGGATATGGGGTGTGTTTATATAGGCACCCCAATAACCCTATATCTTGGATTCTTGGTCACCAAGTTATGTTTAATTCTATAATTAAACAAAACTTCACCTCCTTCCCTTTCTCTTCTCTTTGGTCAGCCAAACAACCCTTCTAGAAAATCACACTTAACTTTTTATTTAATTAGTTATCACTAAAAGTTTTGTAAAGATATCATATAGTGTTTGTTAATGGCTTAATGCTAGCAAAAGTATATTACCCAACAAAATGTTTAGCCTCATAACAAATTGTCATATCAGTTTTTAAGAGCCCAAAATTTATTCAAAGCGTTATTGCAAACATAAGCTCTATATTTAAGTCATCATAAGCTCACAAGTCAAAAAATTAGCTCACAAGCCTTTATAAGTAGAAAA
Source organism: Tanacetum coccineum (assembly GCA_026074375.1). Lineage (NCBI taxonomy): Eukaryota > Viridiplantae > Streptophyta > Magnoliopsida > Asterales > Asteraceae > Tanacetum > Tanacetum coccineum. The sequence goes on along the minus strand of BQNB010157371.1, from coordinate 8,138 downwards.
CATAAGCAATTCTAGATTTTAGGCCCCATCTCATGCCTAAACGAAGCTGTTTCATTATGAACAACTAGATAAGATTTCGGTTTTTGGACAACCAAAGCGAGAACAAATATTATGGACAGATATATTATCTATGGTTTTTGAAGGACTTATAAAAATCATTTTGACTATTGAGCTATCATGAGATGTCTTGCTAGCTAGTTTCTAATTCCTGAATCCAGAATGCATGTTTTTGTGTATAAATTATTTAAGGTTCCACGTCACACCAGTGATCACTGCAACGATATGCTGTTGTTTAATGTATACAGTATTTTTCCCGTTGGTAGATGTCTGTATTTAATGCACATCCCTATCATCTCAGGTTATTAACGGGTACTGGCTTCTAACTTCTTACGAATATGTATCTAAATGACGAGGTAGATTATATTACAGTATGGACGTGTCTAAAGTCCAAACCCATGAACTTAAGTTAAAGAAAAAACAATGTACTTGACATAGTATGCACCAGCTTGTTCTTGTAAGAATATGTAATCTAAATGATCTTAAGAGTCGCTACGTACTGTTAGGATCAACCCCAGAACCAAACGCAAGTTCGAAATAGAACAACAAAAACTGACTTTGAAATGGAAGGATCCATTCCATGCATAATCATCATTTTTCTTCAAACCTTTGATATATCATGAATTACCATGGCCATCCCTGGATGACGACAGTTCCTATCTTTGAACACATTGGGCAGAGACTTGCGTCCACCTACACAAAGATCAAACCAATTACGTGATGGAAAGGAAATTAGCTCGTGAGTTGAATACAGAGATGCAGCTAACTGATAATGAGATTCACACCTCTGACCACACCGTTATACTTGAACTATTACGTTAATAACTGGATTTCACACATATTGTTTACTTTTTAAGCCAAACTGGTGCTGTCAATAGAAAGAAAAGATGCATTATAAAGGCGGGTTCAAAGTCCGAAGAAGTCAAAATCACACAAGTGTCAAAAAGTAAGCACAAATGAGCCAAGTTTAGTCAAGTGAACAAAAGTCAAAACCATCCATACGAAGAAAGTGACGTCGCTTACTTACCTGCAAATGAGCATTTCCTGTCATGTGTAGCAACATAACCTTTAGCTTCGTCTATGACATATGGCCACAAAATGCTCTTGAGATTTAAGAGAATAATCAAATTTGATACGTCTACTGGTGCAGAACAAAGCGTGTAAAATTCATCTCAAGATCTGATAGCTGACAAACATGACATCTTATCAGGTTCGTGGTAGATCTATGGATAGAATATTCTGAATGGAAGGGATTTGAGGTATCGATTCTTCCTCCCAATCGGAGACTTTCGAACCTGGGCCTTTTCTAAAGCGTGTAAACCGAAAGTTTAGGTTTTGAAAATATGCTGGATAACCTTTAGAATCGAGACCAGCTGAATGCTGTCATGAATATAATCAAGAATAGAACTCAAAATCGGAAGGACAGCCCGTGGCTTAAATGAGTATTGGAAGTTAAAAAACAGATAGAATGCAGGAAGATGAAAAGTGTATGTGTTCAAACTCAACTTATTTCAACTCGAGCCAACAGCGTAACTATAGCCATTTCAGATGTTTATTTGGGCTAACAAGTTGTGTCAACTTTAAGAGATATTGGTTTGAAACAGAGAATCAGGATCAGCTGACGAGAACATATATATTAAAGATCAGTTCAAATGATACTGCAATTGACCATAATCGCTGAATAGCACCGATCAAACCGTTGATTGAGATAAGCATCCAGCTCAAGCTCAAGTATTGCTGTTATGTTGCCACACCTGCAACACGAAATTTGAATATTGATTAGGAAAATATATTAGCAAAATGGAGGGGGTTCAACTCATTTGGGTTTATAATAAGATCACCGGCTCCGGACCTTAACTATCTGGTTGTTAAACATCCATTTATATCCTTCCGTTACCAACTGGTGGGCACGGAAAAAGGCCACCAAACAAGAAACCAGCACCATGTGGACTCAATCCCCAGCTATCTACAGTATCCTCTGGGTCTGACCATAAGAGGTCACACATGGGACCTTGGCGGGGTAGTTCTCGCTTCAGATCAATTGCCCGAATCTAGCAAGTTAGTCACGAAAGAGATAATCAAGGTGAGAATAATCAAAACAAAATGATAGAAGAAGATATAGGTTGATTTCTCAAACCTGGTCTATTGAGTTGATGGCCGGAGAAAGCCCGCCATAAACTGAAAGTAATTGGTTCTCAACCAGAGAAGACAAACTGTAAAATCTCAAATTTCAAACGGTGGTAGGACAAAAGAAACATATACCCTATATAAAGGTGTTCTATATGCATGAATGAAGTAGTTGCCCAATGATATTAAGAGGTTCACAGTGCTTCCTATTTATATTGGACTAGAGGTGGCTAAATGGGCTGGGCAGAAGTAAAGGGTCAAAACCGGTAATGATAGCACTGGTTGGGTTGACTGGAAACACTATTGCCCGAAAATTACAATAATACTTATTAATGATTAGTGTGCCAAATACAAAATCATATTAATTCAACTGACACACTACATTTTCTAATTCAATGATTAAGGCGGATTGATGCATTAAAAATACCCTTTGGGGCCTGTTTGATCCCTCAAGTCCAACCTATTTGGCCTGTTTTCCCCTTGAAGGCCAACCTTTTTTTTTAATAAATTTGACCCGTATTAAATTTGACCCGTTGAAAATATTTGCGCTCGCAATCGCATCACGCATCGGTCTTTGGGACCCTGAGCACAACGGATTGCATTTTAAAACCTTGGGGGTCCATGGGAAATAATGTGGAAAGAGATAAGAAAGAGATTTATATGGGTCAACGGGAAAAGATGTTAAACAAGTGAACCCCACCCTTCCTGATGAAGTCAATGTGTATGACACTCCACTATTATATATTTCACAAACCAAACAATGTTTTGGGCTTTCAAATCCATTCCACCATACCAAAATTCTTCAAACAAACAAACACGCCCTTAGTTTTCTCAAGACACTCATTATAGAACATGGTGTTCTGCTTCTTTTTTTCTCACATATAGAGGTGAGTCTGTTAATGGGTTCCCATTTGGAAGTCAATGAAAATAATAGTTAACCTTTATCAAAACAAAGGAAAATGAAAAGAAGGAATTTAACAAACCTTAGGTAATCAAATATATCAGTGCAGTATCTCCAAACGTTGACAGAACCGTACTTCCTTAGGCACTCGTCATAGAATCCATATACCTAGGACAGAGAATAACTTTTAAGTGTTCAAAGAAACCCAAGATAGGAACCTACAAATACAGAATGACATATTATATACCTGTGTAATTTAACGGCTTTCATGGTTGACCCTAATCAGTGTTATCCGGTCCGATACCTCACCTGATTACAACAATGCTTTAGCTAAAAGAGAAGGCCCATGATAGTATAGAACAATAGCTACTACTATACATAACTAATTCAGAATAAAACACTCCTGAACAAAGAAACGAAAAGATCGCAAAAAGAGCTCTTCAGTTCTCACTCTATTTATGGTGCAATAATCAAGTAATCAACACTGGTATGTGCTATAAAACAGTTGGCTCCAAAAAAAAGAAAACATCCGGATACTACTTGTTTTGCAATAAACGATCTTGATCTTGTACATGTGAAGCTACATGGTCACAAATCATTTGATGACTTGTTATGAGAACTCATTTATCTAGCATCTGATTCATAACTGGAAAACTTATCACCTATCAGGAAAATATGTTACAGCTGGCTCATAAGTGCCTCTAAATCCTGGAATTACGAGTCTGTATCTTATACATTTTTACTTGAAACATGCTTCAGTCCGCATCTGGTCCCTTAAGAGTCAAAAGATGATTGTCCAAATCTTTGTTCGACATGAGTAAAACTTAAAGTGTATGTCTTATCGATATGGAAAAAGAATGCAACGACGATCAATTTGATTATCTGGCTGACAACATCTTCCACTTGTAAAAGTGGATTAATGACTGACCCCTAGAAGAATAGTTGATTTGTAGGTTCCTAGATTTTTATTTTTTTTGAGAAATCACTTATTCGCTGCTTGGTGTATATATTTTATGATAAGTACCTAACAAAGCATGGTTCTATCAAGTAACGGAGATATTGCAATATCGCCTAAGGTTTGCTAGATTCCTTCGCTTCCGTCCTCTACCTTTGATAGGTGAAATACTATTGCCGTTGATATCCAAAAGGGAAGCGATCAAGTACAACAGACACGGACCTTTATGTGAGAAGGAAAATCACAGATTAATTCCAACTTTTATAATGCTCCAGGCATTCACATATCTAGTAAATGAGGTGGCCAGAATAGTGTTCTATCTTGCTTCTAGTGCATCACTTATGTGTTAAATGAGGTTGCTATTTAACATAAGCATTGATAATCGAAAGCATGTGTAATATACTAATACCAAAGCCAGTATAATAGAACACATTGCATATTATCACGTATTAGATCAAAATGACAACTTTTACCTTTAGGGCGGCAAAAGCAAAAAAGTCTCCACAGAGTAAAACCCTCTGTCCACAAAGTCCCCAAGAAATAAGTAGCCAGTCTTTGGGCAATCACCACTTACTTTAAAAAGCTCTTGCATGTCATAAAACTGTCCATGTATGTCGCCGCATACCTAGTACCACAAAAAAGACTGTTAGAATATGTTTCAGAAAGAGAATATACAACAAATTTAACCCAGAAACAGGGGCAAGGAACCACTAGTATATATGATCAAAATAGTTATAGCGAGACACAAGCACATCAGCAGCTGACATCAATTCGTTGACTCTTTAATCAAAGTTAATCAGATCGATTTCCGTTATATCTGCATGATCTGTGGGTGTAACAACATGCTCAGCGTAATAATGCCGCTACTTTAACAGGAAAAAAAGATAAACTCATTGCAAAGAGTCGAAATATTCTTTATGAACAACACAAGAGTAATACAAAGGATAGTCTTCATCTGTCAGCCACTATTGTCAAGGCTAGATACACGTTCACACCGTCATGATGTGTCACATATAAGATGCCTGTTGTATTACTTTATAAGCACGAGAATCAAGCCCGTGAGTGGTGCAGATCACTCGTAATCAATAACGTATGAAAATGGTTACTTACATCACATATTTACAAGTATGTGGAGAAAACTCCCAATAACCTATACTCATCATCAGGCTAAAATATCACCACTCTACGAGAAGTAAAAAACTCCCAATAATGTACAAGTTGGCAAGCCTCTAATAGAGACTGAGAACACGAAATCAAATAGAATAAAAAGAATCCCTTTGCTATAAGTAACTAGAAGGAACTATCCTAAATCCAACTACCTACATTCCTACTAAGTGAAGATACAATATTTAACAATAACAAACAACGTGATAACTTTGATGACACAGACTAGTAATTACCATAACATCTCCAACATATATAAGAGAGTATAAGTCACTAAGTCCACGTATGCAAGAAAAAGTGACGTGTATTTCAGGAGTAAGCATTGTTTGAGTATCGGTCATGAAGCAAAATCCCCAAATCAGTATCAGATCCCTTTCATAATCATAACCAAACACCTACACAATCCGGAGATCATATCAACTGAATCATGAATCAAAACCATATATATTTGGATGATATCTTCCGTTTTACCTTAGCCTCTTTCTAACCTAATATTTGTTAGTTACAATTTTGACATGGCAGTGGCATTGTGTCTTGCAGGGATAAAACATTGGTATTTCTCACTTTACAAGAGCACCAACCATCTATATTTGGATGACAAGCCTCTGTTCTTGACACGGTATACCAGTGATTCAGTGAGCGGTGATCTTCGTGATCCCGAGACATCTGCACTCATTGCAGCCAAAAATGAGGGAATTTCATAACCTTAATATGTCTGGCTCCAAGATTGCACTTTTATGGCCAAGAATGAGGTATGAATCTTTCTTTTCGTTGTAAGATAATTCACTAAGTTTGATAGTACTATCGTTTATTCACTGGACTGTTTTCGTTTCACAGAAAGTGGGTGATTAGGTCTAGCAACTTGTGCTCTATATAACAAGCGAAAGAATTTCAACTATAAATCTTAGCAAATGAGATCAACCAGAATGTTGCTTTTTGCCACAATGATTTACAATATGATTGAAGAAGAAACAAGAACGATCACCTTAATTGTGAGTTATTCTTACTAATATCTTTTAATGTTTTATCTGATTTTGTAACCTTATAATCTATGCCCTGTTACTTAGGATATTTAAACAATATGATGTTTTCTAGCAGTGATTTGTGATATTCCGTTTTCTAATTTAAATTACCATAGGGATATACATGCAGTATGTGCAGTCTTAAAACTGCATACAAACACGTAACTTACCTTGAGCCAGGAAGTATAGTTAGTTTAGAAGCCTGTGGGTGTGAAGAAATTTGGTAAACATCGTCTGATGAAATACTCTCCCAGTCCTTAAATAAGCTCACATATATTTATATAGGTGTGTGCCTTTGTGGAACCAAATACCACCTATTCTAGAATCAAACTAAGGACCAGATTAGGTCATGGTTAGATCATTGCTAAAGTAGTTACAAGCATTTTATAGTTTAAGATTTATCCCCCCATCTGCTATACTTTAATGGGAAGGGCATTTTAATGGGAGGTTCGTTTCTAATGCTTAAGGCCTTGAGCAACATGTAGAAACAAGAATGAGGTATGCTTGTTTCTTTTCGTTCTAAGATAATTCACTAAGTTTGATAGTACTATCGTTTATTCATTGGACTGTTTTCGTTTCACAGAAAGTGGGTGATTAGGTCTAGCAACTTGTGCTGTATAGAACAAGCGAAAGAATTTCAACTATAAATCTTAGCAAATGAGATCGACCAGAATGTTGCTTTTTGCCGCAATGATTTACAATATGATTGAAGAAGAAACGAGAATAATCACCTTAATTGTAAGTTATTCTTACTAATATCTTCTGATGTTTTTTTTTTCTGATTTTGTAACCTTATAATCTATGCCCTGTTCGGATATTTAAACAATATGATGTTTTCTAGCAGTCATTTGTGATATTCCGTTTTCTAATATAAATTACCATAGGGATATATGTGCAGTTGTTAAACTGCATACAAACACGTAACTTACCTTGAGCCAGGAACTATAGTTAGTTTAGAAGCTTGTGGGTGTGAAGAAAATTTAGTAAATATAGTCTGATCAAATACTCTCCCAGTCCTTAAATAAGCTCACATATATTTATATCGGTGTGTGCCTTTGTGGAACCAAATATCACCTATTCTAGAATCAAACTAAGGACCAGATTAGCTCATGGTTAGATCATTGCTAAAGTGGTTATCACACAAAGTTAAAATTTGTCGTCATTGAAACATTCTATAGTTTAAGAATTATCCCCCATCTTCTTACTTTAAAGGGGAAGGCATTTTTATGGTAGGTTCGTTTCTAATGCTTAAGGCCTTGAGCAGGACTAGTGTCTCTGATAGAAAGATGCTGGGATGCTGACACTCAAAATAGACCTTCATCTGACGATATAATCACAGAACTTGATCTCACCATTGGGGATAATAAGAGCGTTGTCACTGAAGACGAGAGTAGTAATATAGTCCAAGCTTCTTAAGTGGAGGAAGTCAACTGGTTAATTGAGGGTGAAAGAATGGTCATGAGATTGGGGCTGAAGTGAAAAGTTGGAATATTCAGTTTAAATGTTTTTTATAGGTGTCGGTTAACATTGTTCAACCTTGGAATGACCCTTACATGCATGATGCATCGTAGAAAGGAGCCAAACCAAGCGGGTTGAAGTTACTGAAATTGTACTTATGGTAAGTAATGTCTACTAATAATCATTTACTCCAATTTGATAAACATAGTCTGATCAAATACTCTCCCAGTCCTTAAATAAGCTCGTATATATTTATATCGGTGTGTGCCTTTGTGGAACCAAATATCACCTATTATAGAATCAAACTAATGACCGGATTAGCTCATGGTTAGATCATTGCTAAAGTAGTTGCATGCATATTTCACTACTCATGCTGTTATCACGCATGCTTCAAGTTAAAATCATGGAAAATTTTTATAGTTTAAGATTTATCCCCCCATCTGCTATACTTTAA
>BQNB010157369.1:2878-15158 GCA_026074375.1 Tanacetum coccineum | reverse complement strand
ATATATATATGTCTTGGAAATAAGAAATTTTGAGATGAGTTATAAATTTTAACAAACCACACTCGCTATCAAAATTTATTGATTACTTTTTTTCATGAAGGCTTTACAGAGTAGCTTCAAAAGTTTATTGATTACTTTTTTTCAACTTGGGTTTTTTCTAACTTGTGTCTTAAAGGTACATGTTAAAGATGACCCCACAACTTGTCTGTAAACCTATTAATAGCCAGCGGTCATTGAGTGGTCCCATATCACAAGCACTGACTAGCTAGTCAGAATATAACACACAAGCAGTAGGTCTTTCTTTAAAAAAATGTGCTTGTTAAGTAAATTGTTTTTCAACTGCCCAAATGTAAGTATGTATTGTAAATGTAAACTATTACTGCTAGTGTTATGATAATGTCTTTTGCATTCACGCAAGTGTAGATGCGTAATAGTGTAAACCGATAAAATAGATTTATGACCGTGAATATTTTTTATTCGAAGAACTTGAGAAAATAAAATAAAATAAAATGGAAGAATAAAGATCTATCTTCTTACTTAGACAATATAAACATTTGTTGAGCTGCTCAAGGGTCGCCTAGTGGCAAAAGGGTATGTGGTTATCACACTATAATATGTGAGGTCTCAAATTTAATTTCTGCTAGGTGCAAACAACTTTGAAGTGGCCACGCCAACATCCTGAAAATGGAGAGCTTTACCTGTTTTGAGTCTGTGTGGTGATGGGTTTCAAACCCTGTAAATTAGTCTTGCAATGTGTCGAAAATCATGGTTAAAAAAAAACATTTGTTGTGTTTGAAAAAAAAAATTAGATTTTACAATTTGACATAAAGAGTAAGTTTTGATATTTGGTTAGTAATCATATTTCCTATAAATTTTGATTAAATTATACACTGTAAAAAATCTTCTTATGTATAGAGAAATGTATAAAGCTATTTATAAATATTTGATTTTTATAAGGTTGATAAAATTGTGTCATTTAAAAAGAATTAATGTGATTACTTTTTGAAATTGTCATTTTATAAAAAAATTTAATGTGATTACTTTTTAAAATTGTAAGGTTGATAAAACTATAAAGCTATTTTTAAGGTTGACCAAGTTACATATAAATGTGATTACATTTATAAAAAACAATGATGTGTCAAGTAATTAGATGATAAAATTGTTTCATTTTAAGAGTACATGGTATTCTGCGTTTTGGCTTGCGTTTTCTCTCAAAACGTGACGGGGCGGCGTCCGGAGGATACCGTCGCTCGGATTGTCCCGTCTGGCGTCGGTTGCCAGCCACAATGGTTTGGTTTTTTTTTTTTTTTTATTGTATTTATGTTTTAGTGGTGTCCAGGGGTGCACGACGGCATCAGAATGTGGTGTTATATATATGGTGTTATTGATGTTGCGGTGGATTTTGGTGTTATAAGAAAAAAGTGATGAAGTGGCATCAGTTTTCCACACGGCACTAGTGGGACGGTTTGACGGTACATAGTGCTCTAAAACATGTTATTTTGGTATGACAACAAGAATATGGTAGAAAAAATATGGCTAATCGTCACGAGGTTCCAAATTTCAAGTACTAGCGTGGCACTAATCTAAGACATTAAAACTTTGGATGTTTTTTTTCTTATAATAATAATATAGATACAATTATATGAGGCTTCACACAATATCAAACTTGTTTCTTGAGGTTAATCGCTTTTAAGTTTGTTATGGAGAAAGGCACTTTCGGAAAATATCATGGTTTAATTGAAAACATCATTAAAATTCCGAAACAAATGTTTAGATTTTAACAATTTTAGTAGTAATGCTGTTCTTACATCTACATAAGTAAAGTTTCACGGCATGTGAACCCAAAACATTTACTTCCTCTAGACTAATGATCCATTCTATACTGTGCTGACTCGAGAAAATTTCCTTTGATTTTTGTATTAGCGATTGAATAACAAATCATAATTTTATTAACAAAAAAAAAATCATTATTCACTATTCAGATTATGACAAACACTGCCACAGTAGGTCAGTAGCTAGCTTCACACTATACTTAGATGTCAAACGTAATAATGTATTACACCCCCAACACTTGCTTCACACTAGCCATGATACCTTAATGTTGCGAAAGCATTTTATCGAACAACTTTCATGCATCAATATTGTTATACAGTTTATAATATCCGAGATGCAGCATATCACACAACACGGGAAATGGCCACCCATGGTGTTAGTGGCAATATTATTAATGAAGTGAAGCATGAAATTGCAATACTATATACCAAACATTAATAAGATGTAAAAAACATATACCACTATGCACGCTCAACCCTACGCCATTTTGCTTTGAACACTCCCATGGTTACATACACCCAATCTCTTACGCTATCATGAAAGTAAAAAAACGCACGTCTCCCTTGACGGTTAAGAAGTAAAACGCTACATACTATCCAAAATCCAATATCAAAACCGGTGGCCCCTCCAACATAAAAACTATCTTGTAGTTACCATCAGTGCAATACCCACACTTTCCACTCTTAAAAACATAATGTGGTACTCCTAAATATTTTTCATCCTTATTTTCGGAATTTTTTTGTTGTAGGAAGTCCACATAGTCCTGCATTTCCGGTGAACCTTGTAGGTTCAAAGGACTGGAGTTGAGTGCTCGTTGGAACTCTTCCGGACAAGTTATTAAATGACACGTCAAGATCATTTAATGAATGCATAATATTTTATAAAAGCCTTACTGATTAAATGTGTTTTTCATTAAATGCATAATATTCTTCTATATACACTCATCTTGTTAATGGGCATTTTCATAGAATTTCAACAAATTTTTTTTGTTCTTTTGGTACAATATCTTGCTTAATATATCATGTGTGATATAACACTTATCTGCAGGTTTGAAAGCTCGGCATGCTATCATGAAATGAGCATAAGTATTTGTATATAACTCCAAATTACTCATCGTTTTTGACATTCAAATATATACATCTTTAGCTTTCCAACCATATAGCACACATTATTTTTGAACCTATATATAGATACAGTTTACTCATAGAAGTTAGAGATTTTTTTTAGTTTGAAATTCAAACTCACTTGATGTATCACATGTGATATAAAACTAATTTGTAACTTCGAGCACTCAACATGATGTCGTAAAATGGACATAAGTATTTGTGTAAAAAACTCCAGAATGAATCTCGATCGTGTTAGACCACCTACAAAATACACATCGTTAGGTTTGCAACAGTATATCGAACATAATTTTTGAACCCTCCAAATCAATACATTTTATTCATAAAAGTCGAAAAAAATATATGATTTTTTTAACTTGATGTATCACATGTGATATAATACTAATGAGTAAGTTCGCACACTCAAGATGTTGTCGTAAAATATGCATAAGTATTTATAAGGAACTCCAAAAGATCCACCATTTATAAACAGTACCAAAGACTCAAGTCTTTCTAATCTCTAATTATTGCATGTTCATCAATGTATCTTTTGGTACTGAAATTATTGTGTAATATAAATGTAAAACCAAATATATTATTGTGTGATATAAACGCATATGGCATATGGTTTGGAAATAAGGAATTTTGAGATGATTTAAAAACTCAACAAACTCCATACTCTAACTACCACACGAACGTAGGCAGGAATTATTGTGTGATATATCAAATATTATCCGCTCTATGTTGGGTTTCCTGTTACGGGCAAATTTAACTAATTGCTACTACAAATTATACATGCTTTCGCGTTTGACTAATTGCTACTACAAAGTTGAAATTTAAACCATAGAAATTAAGTGATGCTATGTCCAACCAACTTGAAGTGGATGGCCCCAAATTAGTTTCTTATATTTACGTTTGTTCAAAGTTATAATAAATAAACTTGTCCTATTTTGTGGAAAAAATAATATAGAATAGTAGCTAACGATCTTCAATTGGACGTTAGAAGTCTTCAAAACATGTATTTGTTAGACATCATTTTCTATCTTGTCATATTTTTGGATGAGATTGGAAATTTTTGAGGAACACATAAAACTTATAAGACCGATCATTGAATAAATTTTCCCAAATTAAGCGTCCAAATATTTTTCGGCAATTTGTATGTATTATATATTTTACATCTTGTGATATGTTTGGGTCGTATCCTTAACAATTAAACCTATAACACAGCAATTTGTATCATCAAGATCTTTTATAGACGGAAACATTTTCACCACTAGTTTCTAAACTAGCTTATAACCCGTGTTCAACACGGGTGGTCAAATAGACCGTTAAATTTGTTATGTATATTCAGATGGTAAAATGTGTATTAGAAAAATGTATGAAGGGTCTAAGCAATATGATTGTTTATCATTCTGTCTAGAAAAAACAATTGAAAACAATGTAACATGCATAAAACGTAAACGTGTAAATATCATTACTGACCAGCTTATCTGGAAGTCTGGAACTACAAACCGTTGACGCTGAATTGAGAGTAAGTAGGCCTCGTGCACTTCAATGACACTTCATCAAAAGATCCAGCTGTTGTCATACCTTCACATAACTCACGCCATGCGCTGTGGTATACCTATTATTACAAATTTTATGTTATGTTCCTCACTTCTGTTATGCAAAACTCATTAGTCCATAACATTGATGAAACGCATCGACGAAATGAAGTGCTTTTGGCTTTAATAGCCATCTATGCTTCCGGCGAACTGTCGTTGTGCCTCTCTTTCCTGGAAAGATAGCATCATTCACTCAGAAAAACACAAATACAAAGGGAAAAAAATGCACACAAATGATAAAAAAAAATGTCATTCGTTAAGAAAGAAAGCAAAAAGAACAAAAAACAGTTACCTGGTTGTACTTGTTTAACGCTTCAGCATTTGCAACAAGTTCAAGATCCTAAAATCGTGAATGTGTATAAAGATAGCAAGGGTTTTATGTAGAAGCAGCATGAAGTTACCTTGTTATGTGAATTTAAGTGAGCCAAAGTGATTGATTCCAGCACGGCTTTTACGAGGAGTTGAGACAAGAAATGGCGTAGTCTGTTGAGCATCCAGCTTTCCTGCAGCAGCATGACATTCAGTGCGCAGATCAACATTCATCTATAAGTTAATGGATCGAAATTTTGAGTGACCTTGGCGCAAACACAAACATAACTTGCTGGAAAACAATGTGCATTCCCAAACATAACTTAATCTCATCAAAGGACTAATACACATCTACGCTATATAACTATATTGAAAAATGACTAATGGGTTATGACCTGATTAAAACTAAACGAAAATTTTGAACTAGAGTGGAATTCGAATCATCCGATTAGAGATGGAATTTCACCCCATATACGTATGTCGTCTTGACTAATGGGTCAACCGTATTGAGAGTCGCCCAAATCTCTTTTCAAACCATACACGTCTCCAACTTAATCTAATAAATAAAAGTGTTTTCAAACCAACCCAAACCAGCCCTGTTTTGACCCATTTCCTACCTCACTATGACCTTGTTTTGCCATCTTTACGTTTTAGTTAGCATGAATCCCCCTCTAAGTTGACTTGGCTGTGGACTTATTTTTTGCTGCTGAAATCATCTTAACATTCTTCGTGGCAGAGTTAAAAAGTCAATGTATCACTTGTTGACTTCCATAAGTAGATAGCCACAACATACTATAGAACCATAAAATTTAGTTAAAACATGCAGTAGTTAGAACGACTTGGTACGAATACCAAGTGTCAGAGTGTCAGACACATGAGTTTTTAGAGATAAGACGACTAAAAAACTTGAGAATATAACAATATCATATAGGCTGTTAGAATGTCTTAACATGTTAAATCAATCCAGCCCAGCCACGACTCGAGTATCTTTATTACAACTAGGCTTACATTTTTACAAATTTAATTGCAATGCACATAATGTAAAGAGATCAACCAGACCTCGTAATAGTTTCATCCATTGTAACACCTAACAAGTTTCTCGTATGAGAATGAAATCCATGAGTTTGCCTATATATGGTCTATGGACACATATCACATTACCTCATCACGATTGTTTGAAATGAATTTGTCAAACGCAATCTTCGCATATTATCATCACTAGTCATTGTTTTCAGTGAGTTTTCTATGGTGTTTAGTTTGTTAAATTTACTTTAAGTTACATATATATGAGAGACAATATATGCATGGGACCAAATGGAAAATGCAATCTGTGTAAATTTGTCACTGATAACCTGGACATCGTGCAAGTTTCAGAAAGCCTAAAACTGATCCACCATTAAATGAGCGATGATTTTGAGCCATGAATAAACGAAGGAAGAGTTCAAGAAATACTCACCACTTTGCCCTTACCTTACATTGAGAAACCAACTAAGAATAAGGGGGTTCACATACACCCATCCGATATTCAATAGTGCACCCAAAGCTTACCCAAGCAATCTCTCTTGTGTAAAAGCTCATCTATTATCAGACGTGTCGGCGAAAGTGGGAATGGAATGAAAATGAAGTATGAAAGATGCAGCTCAAACACAACAACATATTTACATCTAAGGGGTACACGTACACCTATCCGATATTCAGAGTGGACATGGTTCTTAATGTTCCCAAAATCATGAAGTTTGTTTTCTTGTAAGAGTCTTGCAATTACAACAAATGCCCCAATGTGTTTCACTCGGTGACAATCATATGTACAACTAACCATACAGATGATTTGTTATAGATCACATAATGTTAAGGCACGCTTACATAATGTTACATTGTAATTCATTTTCAAGCTACTTGTAGTAAGACGCAATATATTAAGGCACGCTTACATAATGTTATTTCCAATGAACAAACTTGGATCAACAGATGTGTCTAACTAGAAAACTTACAAAAACACACGATGCAACAAAATCTTTCCACTTTCAAAATCAATTACTACATTTCATTTTGTCATCGACTCATTTCACAAAATACAAGATTAGCCCGTTAAAAGAAGTTTAAAAAAATACCAAAAAAGCAAAGTTTTGTTTCGGCTATTGGAGATGCTCGATGGAGTGTGAATAACTTCTTAGTATTAAAAAAGATAGGTAATTGGAAAATGGGCATTGACATGACTCGAACTTATGACTCGAGTTTCAAGTAGAAAGAGCATTTGACATTGTTCTGAAACTTCCATTTCTGTTAAATAGATTTCTAAATAAATTATATACCCAAAATGTAAAGGGACCTCATCATAATTAAATTTGACCCCTTCCGTTTATAAATCGTGTAAGTTGTTCATATAGTAGCATCTTCATGTTAAATCAATAGATTTACATTTTAACAAATTGGTTGCAATGCACATAAAGTATGTAGCGAGATCAACCGGACCTCGTTATAGCCTTATCCATGGCTACACCTACCAAGCAAAAATTACAAAGTTACAAGATGAGGATTTTTTAAAGCTGCCTTCTAAGCTTATTTAGACCATCTTAGATCCTTTTGTTGTGCTTTTGGAGACAAGTTTCAGTCATTTCGTGGTTTTGTGTATTGTAATTTGTGAAATGTTGTTGTTTTGATTACCATCTATCTGCAAAAGTTATGCATCTTGGCCCAAGCGGTCAGAACTTATATAAGCTATACTTGCACTCGTTTGAGTGCTACTACTTGTCTTACATAGAGGTTTTATGTTCACTAAGCTATCCACGATTGATATTTATGTTTGGCATAAAACTTGTAAGTTGTAATAGTAAATCTGCCAAATGTTGAAATTGACCCACAGTAGGAGTGTCATACGAGTGATACAAGAAGTGTTGAAAAACAACTCATCTTTAAGGGTAAAGTCTTGGAATACTCCCACATCAAATAACCATAAATCAACCTCTTCAACATTACGGCGAATAGCATAACGAATCCAACTATTTGCTCGTGATTTAAACTCAGAATTAACCAGACTACTGTAATTGATATCAAGTTTGAATTTTTTGAGGCTGAGATTTGTAGGACACTTATTTAGGGTGTTGTCAATAAAAGAAATGTAATCATGGAGATTAGTTTCTTTAACTACCATCTTTGTAAGGTCATGAATATCTGAGAAAATGAGATGAGGAAGTAAAGTCCAGAGGTTTTTCCATCGTTTTGAGATAGTAGCTGTTGTTACGATCACCTCTTTGGTAGTGCAGTCCAAACGAGACATGATATTATTGACTAACATTTCATCCTTTAACTCATTCAATCGATCTACTCCTTCCATAGTTATGTGACCAACTAGACGTTCTGCTTAAAATTACAGACTGTTCCAAACTGCCATACAAAACGAGAAATGAAAATGTTAGAAACCGTGGATATATCAAGATGTGGCAAGATGGAAGGTTAAAACAGGAAAACTGTTAATTATTCTGGTCTCATGTTTTGTAGAAAAAACAAACCACTGCAGACAACTAGTAATGGCAGAGGCGATAGCTAAATCAAATACATCGGCCCTAAGGTTGCGCCTAAATGTTCATATTTGTAAGCGGTGTTTGTTAAACGTGTTTGGCCGCGTATTCTGTTTTAGAGTAATATGTCATAATTGAATAAGCTAATTAATTAATTATTTCTTTAAATTTGGCAATAACTTAACTTCAAATCAAAAATCTCTATCTATTTGTAGTAAAATGACAACTAATTTGGGACAAGCTATTGGGGCCCATTAGTCACGCTCCATCGCAGAACGTAAACCTTTTGAAGATCGAACTCAGGGTCGATGACGGTACGGATACCACTGACAAGGAAGTTACTCCCGATGAGATCTGAAAAAACGCCAGCATTAGGATCTCCACCAGCGAAAGAGGAATCAGCGGCAAACACCGAAGGCTTAACGGTTTTTTCTTGAACAACTGCAGCAGGACCGGAGGTCAAAGTAACCGTAGTGGCAGACGTAAGGATAAGAACAGAGGGCCTGGCAAAAGAATCAACCTCAGCTTCCGTAATATTAGCACCGAAATGGTGAGAAGAATGTGAAGAAATTATGAACCTTTGCGGAGCGCTGACAGTCTGAAGGTTAAGCCCAGTCAGAATCAATATGATCTCCCACCTCGCGCTTCGGCGTAGCGGACACGGAAAATGTGACAAAGGGTAAAGCCGGAATAGGCTCACCCCTAACCTCAACATCCAATACGGCCCCGGCCAACAACCTCTGAACCGCGGACCTAGACTTGCCAGCAACAGAAGGCCCGTCCGGGGTTTCATAGTCCTCCCTTAATTTCTTAGGAGGATGAGAAGGCCCACTAGTATCAACAACAATGGTTTTTCTTTTCCTGTGACCACTTGGCTGTAACGGAACAACATTCTCAAAAATAGTGTCAGCGACCATAGCAACCGGCTGAACATCAGTATCTCGCCCATCTCCACCACCGACGGAATCCCCTTGCTCCACCTGAGAAACCTTGGCCGCTCCAATAACGGAAAGTTGGGATATGTTGATATGGAAGTACCTAAGTATATCAACATGGAAAGTGGACAAGGGCAATCTAAAATTGGCAAAGTCAAAAAACCTAGTGTATAGCCTAATCTTTTCGGCAGGCCTTTCATGCATTGTGCTATCCCGATCGGGGAGGACTGGGTGAACCTCCTCAGGAATATGGAATTTTTCACAAAAAACACCAAACGCTCTCTGAGAAAGAACACACTTAATGTCAGTAATAGTACTCATGACAAAGAGAAAGGTTAAAAATCTTAACCTGCTAAAAGTTCTTCGAAACACGATAAACACAGATGATTATAAAGCCTGAAAGTTTTTAACAATGGCGAAGATAGTGAAAGGATACAGTGAAAAATAGATCGAGTATTTATACTCTCGGCATAGTAAATGAAGAGTATGTTAGGATGCTTGCACGTGGCAATGAACTCTTGGGTCAACGACCAGGAATGAAGATAGAAAATAGTGATGACAATTAAGACGTTGGACCAACTGGTCAAATCAATCAGAAGATGAAAGGCCACAAACAGACCACGTCAACCACGCCTCATCTACCCATACATGTAATGGCCGCAGAAGCACAGACGACCGCGGAAGACAAAGAGAGCACGGTAATGTAGCGGAACCTGAGTCCAGCAATACCTACCGCACGCAACAACATCGCACGTAATAGACATACTGGACTGGGGGGACTTGATGACGTATAATAGGTTTACCAGGCCTCTGGGCCTGAACCATATTTTCACAATGGGCCCCAGGCCCAATCAAGCAAATAGAAGCAGCTAAAATATGATGGGCCAGAACTAAGCCCAATCCCACACTGGCACGGCCCAGAAGAAGCGAGACGGACGTGACAAACCCTCCGCGAACCAAGAAACGTCCGCGGAAGGGAATTAGCGTCCGCAAGACATGATTTATCGCGGACCCTTGCCAGACAAGGGACCCACTTCGGCTCACTAACTGAAATAAGCAAAATACTAGGAAAACCTAATATTTGGCTCACCTATAAATAGGGGTACCCAGACACCCCCACAAGGTACGATTTTCTGACCACATTTTACACACATACACTCTGACATTCTTTGACAAAAACATGAATATTTACTCTTACGCTGGAGTCTAATCGTGGGGTCCGTCCCCACGGTAAGACTAACGGTTTACTTTTATTTGTGCAGGAAACTATCCAAATCACTTGATTTAGTACAAGATCCAACCCATTTACAACTAGCTGGCCCGACCCGACAAGCGATCCAGATCCAATTCAAACCCGTAACACAAATTGTACTAACAGAAATAGTGGGTGTGTCAGGAGGTTTTGAAATATTTCTTTCTCAACCAAACAATGACTTTCTACTTTTATGCCCAAATCCAAATCTGACACCCACCCCTCAACCAAACGCACCATTGGATTTGGATTTGAATTTGAATTTAAAAACAAAATAAAGCTTGTCTTGTTATTTGTAGCAATTAAATATTTAAAGTAGTGGATGTTGTGTGGTTAAAAACAAGCCACAGAAACAAATGTCAGGGGTTTTATGTAAACCTCTCAATTTGATATGGCATTGGTTTTGATGGTTAAACTCTTGATTTGACGGTAGCTTTTTCGTACCAAACATCTTATGGTCCGTTTGGTTTATAAGTGGGTTTAGAATATGATTTAGATTAGGTTTAAGATTTAGATTTAGTATAGGTTTAAGAGCGAGAAATTATATTTATTTTATAAATTTAATAATAAAATTGATTTAAGAAATATTATTTAAAAATAAAAGAAGGTATATATGTGTGAGAGAGAAATAGTGACATATCTAATTATAAGTATGTGAGAGAGAAAACCCACCATCCTCCTCTACTTTAACTTTTGATAGGCCCTCTTAACTATTTAAATAACAAACCCATATACCAAACAACAATTTTCACTATCAATCTTAAATTCAAATCCTAAACCCACCAACCAAACGGGCCCTTAATTTAGGCCTGAGTCCATTTTCTGAGTCAAAACCCACCAAACAAAGATGCCCTAAATAGGAATAAACAAGCAAAAGAACCCGCGCGTTACGGCGGGACTAATTTTTTCCCGAATAATTTTTTTTACATTTCGGGGTTTTTTTTGGCGAAGCGTTATGGCGGAGCTAATTTTTAATATTTTCTTTTTTTGTATGATTCGGGGAAAAAAAATTGCGTTGGGACGGGCTAATTTTTTCCCGAATATTTTCTTTTTTTGGGACGGCTTTGTAAATTTTTTTACGGGAATTTTTGTGTAAGAAAATCGTAAATAGTTAAAAGGTGAGGGTCCGTTTTGTATTTTTTTTTACTTTGGGCCAGATTTTAGGCTATTTTTTGGGTTTTTTTTGGCTAATTTTTTCCCGGATATTTCCTTCTTTTGTACGATTCGGGAATTTTTTTTTTGCGTTGGGACGGGTTAATTTTTTCCCGAATATTTTCTTTTTTTGGGACGGTTCGATATCTTTTTTTTTGGCCAGATGAATGTAAAAAAGTTGTGAACAATAAAAACTTGAAGTGTTTTTTTTGTTAATTTTTTATGGGATTTTTTGTGTAAGAAAATCGTAAATAGTTAAAAGTTGAGGGACCGGTTTGTATTTTTTTTATCTGAATAAACCGGAACTTTTGTAATATTTTTTTTCCCCTCCTACTTTGTGCATAAAAAAAAATCAGATTGGCCCAAAATGGGAGCCCGTTACTGTAGCAGGGAGCCCACAGTCAAAACGACTGCGTATTTGTCACCAAATGTGTATATTTATAATTATAATTATTTCACCATCTCTTTAATTCCTTGACCAACACAAAGTAAACTAGAGAATGTCAAAAGTTTATCCCTATAAGAGGGGAGGGAGTCGTTGGCTGTTATGGTGGTGCCAAGCTATGGCGCGAGA
>BQNB010157367.1:0-15158 GCA_026074375.1 Tanacetum coccineum | reverse complement strand
CGATTTTCCAGCATAGCCTCGTTGGGGATTAACGACCCGGGAAAATTCTATACTGCTCCCGGTTTTATTGATCATTGTTGTTTTTTTTTAGACTTTATATATATTTTATATATTTTATTATATATTATATATATTATAGTTTGATTAAGCACAAATCAGAGCATTTCTAAATAATCAAAACAATCAAGGTACAATGGCTTTGATATCTATATCATAAGTACCTTGGTTGATTTTTCAACTGGTTTTATGGCAAAGTGAACTGTACCAAAAGACCGACCTTGTACTTACTTTATCAGAGTTATAAGGATGGTAAGGTTAGGTACATGTTCCCATGATCCTGCCAGAGCCGGAGGGATCTACCCAGGGACAATCCACTAGTTAGTGTAGAAGTCCTTAGGTATGATTACAAAAGGAGTAATGTGAGAATAAGGGAATAGTGCGGACTGAAATGGAGCTAGTACTGGAACATCCCTAACAAGGTACTAGTAATGAAGTCTTGGTAAGCACTTAAGGGGTTGAAGAATGAAAAAGAAATGTTAAGATAAAGGGTGAAAAGAAAGCAGCCCTCCTTAAACATTAGGCAGAAACCGGGTCACTACATATGCTGTCAGAATCACATGGTTGATTGCTGACATTGAAGACAAGTATCATGGACCCAGTGATACGCTGCACAACCCTCCCTAGCCACTCAAGATCCCTTAAAGGATTCTTGTTTCATTTCTCACAAAGATCAATACATTTTTATCGTCTCTCACTCCGAGTTAGATGATATTAAAAAGGTGGCAGTCTGCTCTAGCCCCCAACTACTAAAACCAAAAGTGCACTATAGAGTCTAGAGCCATGAGATCATCTATAAATCTTACTAGGACACTTATACAAATTATGCTTGCTTATCACACACTATGATAACAAGTAAGATCTTAAGAGTCCTATGCATTATCCTTGTAGTATTGCCAGAACATCCGAGTGATACGAAAGTACTCACAATGAAGATGGAAATGCTTCTAGAGCCAACATCTAACAAGCTCTTGGTAGGTGACATGTGAGATACACTATGGATTAAACTTGTGACAAATGGAAAGCAACGATGGTGCGATTCTTTATGAATCAAACTTGTTCCAGGCAGTAAATTGACGAATAGTTTTTAAAAAACCTTTCGATGTGCTCAACAACTGATTTTCGAGCACATTGACTGTGTATATGTTTCAAAACAAATGTTTTACTGATGAAATTTGATTCTGTGCTATAAAACACTCTTGATGTGTCACAAAAATACTTTCTTAAGTGATACGTCAATTGCTTTTCAAATCAATTTTTCTTATCAATCGGTAAGACAATAACTAACTGATTCACTCTTATCGTGCTGTCTGCTTTAAAATCTCGTTAGGACACTAATCCATATTGTGCTTGTTTCTCACACACTGTGACAACAAGTAAAGATTTTAAGAGTCCTTCGCATTATCCTCATGGTATTGCCAGAACATCCGAGTGATACGAAAGTATTCACAATGAAGATGGAAATCCTTCTAGAGCCAACATTTAACAAGCTCTTGGTAGGTGACATGTGAGATCCTCTTGAGGATCAAGCTTGTGACAACTGGAAAGAAACGATGGTGCGATTCTTTATGAATCAAACTTGTTCCAGGAAGTGAATTGACGAGTAGTTTTTGAAAAACCTTTCGATGTGTTCAACAACTGAATTTTCTAGCACATCGAATGTGTATATCTTTCAAAACAAAAGTGCTTCTGATGAAAATTGATCTTTAGATTATAAAACTCTCGATGTGTCACAAAACCTCTTCCAGATGAACACGCGACTGATTTTCAATAAATTTCTCATTATCAGTGTGTTTTAATATCCACTAGTTCATCATTCTGTGCTTTGTCTACTTGAGACGCTCCGGTTTAGAACGGCTAGTGCTAGCGGCTGAAACCTGGCAAGGAGATTCTTAGAATTCTACCTGATCACAGGCAGATATATACTGATTAACGGGGAACCGTGGTTCTTGCAACCTTATTCAACGAAAGTGAACAAAGACACTTTCCGTGTGTTTAATTACTAAAACATATAACTTTGCAGAATCTCGACCGGTAGCAACTGCTGGACAAAGACATGACAATTCACAACACCCATCGCACACTTCATATTCCTAATCAAAGACATCATGATAGCTGAAAGACTTACAACACAGCTTCCGCTACTCTGATGCTTGCTATCATGATCCAGAAAAGTGTGAGCATGCTGGTCCGAAGGTCACAACATCACATGGAGGCAACACTTCACAACAAGGATGATTAAGAGATTTACTGTGGCTGATAATCTCAAAGAAAATCTCAAATAGATCACACAAATCTAAAGGAATACAAAGCTCAAGGACCACTACAAGATGTACAATGAGTCAATGAATGAAGAAGAATCAAAGTATACGAGCTAAAGTCAGAAGAACATCTCATAGAATGCTAAAATTCAAATTGTGTTTTCTGGGGTGACCTCCCTTAGGGGGAGATTGTTAGGATTAAGAAAAAGACTCGGTCACCCCATGTATTTTCATGTTTAGCATAGCTCGTAGTTTTATTAAGTTATCGTTTGATTTATGGTGTGGGCCGGGTCTTTACCCACTGTAAGCCCACACCGCAGCCCGTTTTATGGGGCATCTTTGTAAGAACTATTTAAACCCTCTCCACACATGGAGAGGGTGTTGGAAAAATCATTTGACACACACAACTTAGTGTGTTTTTCTCTAGTTCTCTCCCAACCATTTCTCTCTATCTAACTTTCTCTCTCTAAGATCATAAGTGTGTGAAATTTGGGAACCTTCACTAAAGATGAAAGACTGGTCAAAAAGATGAATGAAAAAGGAATTGATTCCTCTAAGAATAAAATGGTCAAGGAGGAAGATAAAGAAGAAGAAAGTACTAGAAAAAGAAAACTTGGCACTAGGAAAAAAATGAAGTCAAGGAAAAGAAGATTCAGACAAAACACTTCTGAGGATGATAGTGAGAAAGAGAATGATGAACTGAGATTATGTTTAACAATAGCTCCAGATGAGGACAAAGAAGTGGATTATGAAATACTTGACAAGAAGTATCCTATCATAGAATGGAGAACTGAGTATCTTGGAACTAAACCACAGGTTGATAAAGCTAAACACTTAAAGGAGATTAATCAAAATGTGGTGATTATAAGCAATGGACAAAAGAGATACTTTATTACTCCTGATGAGGAGTTGGCTTTTCCAATATTGATAGAGAAGATTTTGAAAGTGTTTTGTATATCAACTGGTGATGGATAGATATCAAGATGAGATGCCTGAAGGATTTGATAAAGTACTTTGGGGAGATTTGATGGTTATGTTCAACCCAGATGATGAAGATAAGTTTTGGAACTCACAGCAGGATTGGAATATAGTAAGTTGGAAGCTACATGGTTCTTCAAGGGTACATACTTTAAATGACTAATTCAGGATTAGTTAATCATTATCTCGTAGAGAAAAATATCCTTGATATAGAAAGTATTGTTGCAAATGTTGAAATTAAAGTTGAGTCTGAAGAAGACATACTATTGCATTCAGAGATGATTATATTTTCAGAAGCTAGTTTTGCAGAGTTAGAACCTGAAGACTCAATGGAGAAAAGGAGGATCTTTAAAGTGTTGGTTTCAAAACCAACACAACAAATGGTGATCAGTTTCACCATAGCTAACAGGCCAAAGAACTTGAGGCAAAGTCCATAAGCAAACAACTTGAGGTAAAGACTTACACAAATAATTCCGTATTTATGGTTGAACAATTTACCAAAAATTGTAGGGTTTTTAACTCACCTTGCTTCATTGGTGAAGAGTTGGCTAGTCTAAGACCAAACAGTTCTTGGTAAAGACTAATCAAAATGTTGATATTTGAGCTGATAGTTTGCTAAAAACTATCTGGTTATCATGTACAATGTGTATAGGCAATGAAGCATTGGCTAGTCAAAAGCAAACGTATTTGGTAAAGACAAATCATTCCTTGATGGTTGATAGTATACCAAAAACTGTATGGTAATTAACTCACCATGTTTTAAATGAAGAGTTAACTATCCCAGAGCAAACGGCTACTGGTAAAGGAACATCAAATCCGTTTATGGCTGGTAGTTTGCCAAAAACTACAAAGCCAACTTAGTTGGATTGTTGCTGAAAAGATGTTGCTGTGTTGCGGAAAGACAAAGTTGCAACTGACAGATATAATCGTGTTAAGAAACTCAAGAAATGTTAAAAGAGATTGGATACATCCTCTATGCACGAAAGAATGATAAATCTAAAAACATGAAGTTTAAAAGAGGTTTCACATTCATGTTAAAGGAGGATTGTTGAAAATTAACGTTTTTCCAAACTTAGTACCGATAGTATTATAGTATACTCGATAGTTATAGTTCGTATTGACAGACAAAATGTTAAGTACTGATCAGTTAGTTAGTACCGATAGTAGAAATTAGTTAGTACCGTTTAAGAGATATGTATGAGATATTTTAGGAAAAGATATGTATTATCTTTTACGCGTTTTTGTAAGCCTGTTAGGGTTTATCCTTGGTCTATAAAAGGATCCCTCTTGGCATAGTTAGAGGCACGAGCTCAATATATCTCATACAAAATCATATCTCATAGTTAGTAATCTGTAATCACTCAAAGCAGATTAATAGAAATTATTTAGTTTTTCATTGTTCTTCTTAGTACTTGTGTTAAGATTCCGCATTAACACATAGTATTCATAGTCAGTGTTTCTACATAGTCAACTGTATTTATACATCTTGGCTATCATCCTTAATAGGCTGCAGAGATCTATTCAACAAGGGACTCACATCTATCAACAGAAGGTTAACCTTACTGCACCAACAATTACTTTCCCTGGCATTGAGAAGCATAAGATGTTCTCCATCATTGCTGAACCAGTATATGGCATTATATACAAGAACAACAAGAAATAAAAGAGAGTGATGAGACATCAAGAGGTTCATAAGTTCTGTGATGCTACATTGAAAAGAGTCTTGGAAGGGATGTGAAGCATGGTTATATGACTCCAAGTCTCAGTAAAGAAGATGTTGAGTACCTACAACTGTTTGAGGAAGAAATTGAAGAACGGTTGAAGCATCATGATGAGATGAGACGTTGGGAGATGTATGTGAATGGAAGACCACTAGGATCAAGAAGGGAACGCCCAGAATAATCAACCCTTATGGGGAGATTGTTAGGATCATAAAAGTGTCGATTATGATACTTTAGGTGGTTTTAATTATTATTAATGTTTTTACATTATGTTATAAGTAGAAAGTAGTTTGTAATAAGGAGAAATATGCTTAAAGTGAAAAATAGCATATTATCCAAAGAATAGGGACTAGATTGCAAAATTAGGAAAAATAAAGGAAGAGAAGCTAATCCTCCCTCTCCTATAAATACCCACCTAATCAATATTAGGTGGTTAAGGCTTGTAACTCTCAATTTCCATCCCATTTCTCTTTTCTTTATAAAATTTGAAAATTTGTGAAAGTCTTGCCTTCCTCTTTTAATTCTCTCTATTCTTAACCTTCATACATCGTGTGATTCAAGATAAAACGTGACCTAACTGTAACAATCCGTATTTTAGGTCATTGTACGACGTCATTTAATTCACTATTTATTTTTAGTCTTGTACGCGTTTGCTTTTAATTTTAAATCGTTAAGTTAAATCGCGTAAGCTAAAAATTATCATTCAACGTAAACGGGCATCAAACAATATATGTTTACTTCAAGCAAGTGTTAGATAATTATTTAGATGATAATTATTAACTTTGTGCATTTTATTTTTATTGGTTACGTAAAGTGTTTACGTTTCGCGATAAAATACGTTTAGGCATTCACGGAACCACCAAAACTTATCTACGCTTAAAAAACTACCCATTATTATACCCAATACTTAAAGTTTTATAAAATTTCACCCATGTTAACATTGTTAGTCATATTGTACATAAAATAAAACAACTAGAACATACACTTTACTAGTTTATACTTCTACATTAAACCTTATACACTTATACTTCAAATAATGCTAGATATTTATACTAGATAACAAAAATCACCAACTAGCACCTCCCCCCCCCCAAAAAAAATTAGATAGAAATGTTGTCCCATGGGGACAAAGAGTTCACAATCTACCAACTAATCCTTTGTACAACACAAGACTCATTAAACCTAAGCATGGCTAGTTATCTTGACCAAAAGACTTTCCTTGAAATCCTCATCTTGTCTTAGACTTTATACAAGTGGTCTTGACTAAGTCCTAGTGTTATATAAAGAGTGGTAACTAGATAGAAGAACACACACTTCATTTGCATAAGTAAAAGTTCACAAAATCTCTCTTGCTCTCCTCCTCTAGCCCACGGCTTAAACAAACACCCCTAACAAATCCATACAAAATTTATTTATCAAGTATACAAGTGATCTTACAACATATCTAAGATATACCAAGAAGGTTTGAAGGTTTAGTTAAGCATTTACAAGGGTTAAGCAAGGAAGGTTTAAGATTAGGGTTTTCTTTGGAATTAGGGTTTCTAAGTCTTGGAAGCTTGGGTTTGGAATCTAAACTAGGGTTTAGATCTTGTATTTCTTCATCATACATCATACTAAGGTTATCTAAAACCCTTAAACTCTTTACATTTGTGATTTCATGTGTATATTATGTTTATATAGTGAATCACCATCTAGGAATATTATTAACTTGTAAAATGGATTTTTACACTTGTTTATGGTTTGATATAATTTTACATATGTTATATGGATGTTAATATCATGATGGAATGGAAGTATAAGCATTGTACAAGTATGGTTTAGTTTATAAAAGTATATATAAACTAGTTACTTAAAAAGTATACTTATTAAGTTTATGAGCAAAAGACATGTAAAGACTTGTTATCATAGACAATATTTGGATAAATGATGGACTAAAGACCTTAAGTATGTAAGACATGTGGTATAAGTTGTTGTAGAGGATTTGTAACAAAGTGACTAAACTAAAAAGTTATAAAAACAAGTTTTAAACACATTTTAACAAAATGATCAAAAGTGACTGTTTAAATTCGAATATAAAGTATATATTTTGTATTTTTATAAAATACTACATGTTACAAGGATCGTAGGCATGTAGAGAACTCGAAAACCCAATTTATAACGAAGGAGATACGGCATTTGCAAGTTATACAATAATAAACGCATTTATAAAAGAAATTTTATAAAAATTTATTACAATTCACCTCTGATATAAAAGATTGGTTAATTGTCTCAGAAAGTACATATTTTTAGAATTCCAAAACATTAAGAATCATAATTTTTTGATCAATAACGAAGGAGTTATGGAATTTTCCGTGTTTACGATAATTAAAGTTTATAAAAATAATTTTATAAACTATGAACAGTAAAAATCACTATTCATATCAGATACATTTTGTAAAATACATTAGTTAGATAAAACTTTTAATTAGGAATACGTGCTCGAAAGAATCACTAAAATCGGAGGTAAAACAAATAAGATACGACATTTACGAGGTTTACGATAATTAAATTTATAAAAATAAATTTATAAAAGTGTATGAACAGTAAAAAGTACTGTTTACCAGAGGACTCAAAATATGAAAATGTAATATTTTGATACATCGTCTTAATACGAAAGTGTGGACATAAGAAACGTAAGAAACGGACTTAAAACGAGAAAGTTACGCCATTTTTACTATAGAGATATTTATAAACGTTTTTACTTTATAAATATGATTTCACAAATACAATTAGATGGTGATGTATCTATATAAAATTATATACGGTATTAGTTATTCAAAGTACTTAAGAACACATAACGGACCTATAAATAATTAGGTCGCATTTTCGTAGCGTATTTTGGTACGGCATTATTCACGCAGTGATTTATATTATCGATTCACTCACTTAAGGTGACTTCATAGCCCCACGTTTTACATTTATAATGATTTACAAGTTTTGGGGTGAGAAACATATGCATGTTTTACAATTGGACGCAAGTGGACATTTCATATTACGATTACGTGTTTGCCTAAGTAGCGATAACCCTCTGAGCCTATTATCATGAACTGTCAATTACTTGTTGTGAGGGCGAATGTTATAAATAGATCTATTTGGGATTGACATCCCCGTTCGGGTGAGTCCTGCTCATTGTGCTGGTATGCCGGACAACGAACGTATACCATGTCGGATTTAGGATGTTGCGGGTTAGAACATCATCACGGGCAATGTTGGCAATTATTTTGCAATTTCATACATGTCTAGACTTTCACAGTGTCTTCGAGCTAAGGGAAATGTAATTACATTTTATGATGTTTGCATCTGTTGCATTATCATGGGGAAATCTTGGGGTCCTACATTATACATTTACAAACCATGAATCACCAACATTATGTTGCAGTTTTTAAAGCAAAAGTTTTTCTCAGGAGATCAATGAGGTACAAGACAAGGGATACATTGGTGGTCGTTATTTTGGAAGTCATATGCATTAAAGATTTGGTTGCATTACATTTTGGGGATATATTTATTATGGACTAAAATCTATGTATTTTGAACAATGAACAAGTGAATTTTCAGACTTAGGTAACAACAATTTATTAAATCCAATGTATCGGTTTTAAACAACTTTTAAATGGTCGTTCTTATATATATCTTGTGCTATTAATCTATGAAGTAACACTCTCAATCCATATTCCGTTGCGACCCAATTTAGGGGTGTTACAAATTGGTATTAGAGCCAAGGTTATAGAGAACCAGGTCAAATGTTTTTACTTTGACTATAACCGTTTTCAAACATTGCATCATACAAAGGGGTTTTTCACGGGACATACATACACTAGTTTTTGCATTAGTTGGTTAGACTAGATGCATTCATGATTGATATACATGTTATAAAATACTATGTATATTACGATAAGAGTCTTATATTAATACTTATATAAGCTACTTTTGATTTTCAGATTTTGTCATGTCGGATTCAGAGGATTCCACAGTCACTTACACGGAGGTATCTAGTCCGTTCGAGGATCTGTCAGACATAGGATCTTCAGGAGTCGATGGACTGCCCATGATGCCAGAGGACCCTTATGCTTATGTGGAGGCCGCTCTTCAGACCCCCACCATCTCCCGATTATGTGCCCGGTCCTGAGCACCCGCTCTTCAGGCATTCTCGGATCTAAATGCATCTTGTTCTATGATCCCTAAAGGTTATGAAAATAACAAAAGTCGGAATATTCTAGTTTTTATGTTAAAAAAATAGGAAAAATATAAAAATATTAAAAATAAGTGTATATCTTTAAAAATAGTAAAAATGGCGCTTTTCTAAAACTCTTGATTCTTTAATTCCCCTCGATGAACACTTAGCTACTTTTCGATGTAAATTAGTCCAAGGAGAGTCGTGATTCTTAGTTTTTCTTCTAAGTGCTTACTATAGCATTACTGAGTACACTCAATATCTTTAGTAAGGGGAATTTTGTATGTTGTTTAATATACACATACCTTTGACCAACTAAAAACCAGACTTAAAAGCCTAAAAACGGTACCAAAATACATTGTATTTGTATGTTTTGCATTTGTATTGTGCAGGAAATGGATATCCAAGAAAATGACAAAAATTGAAGCCAAAATGACAAAACCGAGCACGAGAACGGAAAGAGCGTAAAGAGAAGTCAAAATCAAAGCCAAGTCAAAAAAAAGTCAACCCCGGGAAGTGGATTTGGAAAGAGCTTCAAAAACTGAACCCGAAAACCTAAATTTCCAAAAGTAGGCCCACCCGTACCCACCTAGTGGGCCCGGGAAAGCCCACTTATATCTTATAACCCTTAAACCATAAATAAAAGCCCAAGTCCTTTTTATCTATACACCGGCCCATTAATAGCCCAACACCACCCCTGTTAATACCCCCGTTCTCCCGTTACCTTTTTATAACACCCCCGTTAGACCTTTAAGGACTAGCGGTGCAAACATTTATAAACTCCAAGGACCAAAGTTGCACACATCAAGGACTAAATTTGCAACACACTTATACACTTTCAGGGGCTTGTTTTGCCAATTTCCCAAACTTTAAAAATTGCGGGAACACTATACATCCCTTTCAGTTACCCTGTCCTCACAACCCGCCAAAAACCAGAGGTACTGTTCCTCTTTCTTCTCACCCTTGTCGACCTTATCCTTCCCCTTATTGCCACATTGGCAATCCTTTGCATCCTTATTCATCTAGGAATCAAGACAAAAAGACGAAGGGCCAAGATCATACAACTTGGACACTACTCAAAATGGAAGGCTAAGATTGATTTGAGACCTCTCTCACACAAGAAACACATCTTGAGCCCTCTCAGCAAAGAAGCACAGGACCTAGAACCTTCCTTCGATTAGTATAAATAGGCTCCTTTGTAAGCCATTGAGGCACTTATTCTTTTTTATCTAGCTTTTTAGTTTTCAGCTTATATTTTAATGTTTTTTAGTTTATTGTAATCTTTTTTTAAGCCTTGTACTGATTTATAAAGTTTAATGAAAAATTGAGTTTTTATGTTATAATCCTGTTTCTAAGTTAAAGTTTATTATGTTTTAAAACTGTTTCACAAGCTCACAAAAGCTCTTTTTACAACTTTCTTAAGCTGTTAACTTAAGCATTGTAAGTTTTTCCATAACTTATAAAGCTTAAGTCCTAGTTCACTAAAAATCCCTCAAAAAGCTCAAATGGATGATAAGCTTACAATGGAAGAGCTTATGGGTTTTACTAGCTTGTTTTATACAAGCTAGAGCTAGTAGATAAGCTCTTTTGAGCTCATTTGCCCTGTTTAAGCAAGGGCCTTTGTAAGTTTCCTTTTTTTCCAAGTTTTAGTTTATTTTACTGTAGCATTGCTTATTTACTGCTTATTTGTGCTTATTTGTGCTTATTTATGCTTACTACTGCTTATTTATGATGTTTATTGCTTAAAATGCTTGTCTTGTAGTTTAGAAGTCATTAGTTTAAGTTTGCTTAAATTTCTGTCTATTTTAGCTTATAGAATTACAAAATCTGTTTCAGCTTATTTAAGTGCTTATTTGTTGTTGATATATGCTTAATATTGCTTAGTAGTCTTAGTTAACATCTAGTTTTTAAAAGTTTTAGCTTAAAACAGTTTGAATCAAGTTAAAAAGTTAAAATTAGTTTTTAAAGGGGTGTTTGGTTTAACTGCTTTTATGGGTCAAAGTGGGTTAAAATTGCAATTTGACACTTAAGTCAGTTTTGTAACACCCCCAAAATGGCTCGCAGCGGAATATGAGTCAGGGGGCGTGTTACTTCATAGATCAACAACACAAGATATATATAGAACGACCATTAAAAGTCGTAAAAACGGATACATTGGATTTTAGCAAATATCTGTTACAAAAAGCCCGAAGCTTAACTTGTTCGACATTAATAGTACAAAGATACTAGTTCATAACACATTTTCCCAAAAACATATGCAACCAAATCTTTAGCATGATATCCCAAAACATATAATCACCAATGTATCCCAGCACCTCGTGCCTATTTACCTCCTGAAAAACATTGCTTTAAAACGTCAACAATAATGTTGGTGAATTCATAGGTTTAATAAATCGTATAATGCAGGACCACAAGATCACCCATTTGTATGATAATGCAACAGATGCAGACATCACATAAATGCAATTACGTTCACCCTAAGCTCATGACACTGAAGCTCGACAATATATTGCAATGTAAAATTGCCCACAAAGCCAGTATGGATGTTCTAACCCGCAACATCCCCAGTCCGACATGGTAAACGTTCGTTATCCGGCATACCGGCACAGTGAGCATGACTCACCCGAACGGGGATGTCAATCCCAAATAGATCTATTTATAACATTCGTGCTTACCCTCCAGGTAATTAACCAGTTCATGATAATAGGCTCAACTTTGGTTATCGCTACTTAGGCAACACGTAATCATAATATAAAATTTACCACTTGTGTCCAAAGTATAAAACATCGCATGTTTCTCACCCCAAAAACTTATAAATCAAAATCATTTAAAATATGGGGCTATGAACTCACCTTGAGTTCCGTATATCAAATAATTCACAGACAATGCATCACGGTAACAACCGAAAGCAACCTAATCAAACATAGATCGTATAAGCACTATGCATTTCAAATAACTACTACCATATATAATTCTATATATCTACATCACCATCTAATCGCGTTTGTAAAAACGTATTTATAAAGTTAAAACGTTTATAAATAAACCCTTAGTAAAAACGGCGTAAAATGCATGTTTCAAGTCCGTTTGGTATGTTCCTTACGTTCACGCTTTCGTATTAAGACGATGTATCAAAATATGACATTTTTAGGCTTTAAGTCCACTGATGAACAGTACTTTTATTGTTCACATCAGTTATAAATTTATTTATATAAATTTAGTAATCGTAAAAACCCGTAAATGTAATAACTTATTCGTTTTAAACCCGATTTTAGCGATTCCTTCGAGCACGTATTTGTAATTGATAGGAGCATCAAAATTATCACATTTTATAAATTTGGGTCTGCTGATGAATAGTACTTTTTACTGTTCATAATAGTTTATAAAATAAACTCTTATACACTTTAAATATCGAAACTCCGTATTTTATTCATTTTTAGCTCCGTTTTTAGTGATTCTTTCGAGCACTTTATCGTAATTGAAATCTCAATTTATTGATGTTTTCAAAATATATGTTTCTGTCATGAATAGTAACTTTTATAAAAATAGTTTTATAAAAGTATTTTTATACATTTTAAGTATATAAACTCGCGTAATTCATAACTTCTTCGTTTTTAATTGAAAAATTACGTTTCTTATTGTTTTGGAATCCTAAAAATATGTGTGATTTAATAAAAATACCAAACCTTCTGTTTGTAGAATTTTTATAACAAGTTTTTATAAAAATTCTTTTATAACTCCGGTTATTATCGTAAAACTCGTAAACTACGTATCTTTTTCGTTATTAATCCGTTTTTCGAGTTTCTTACCTTTTTGGAATCGTCATGAGGTGTACTATATTTATAAAACATGATAGGGCTGTCATCATACACGAACCAAAACAGCCCCTTTTGAACTCATTATGTATACTTAGTTATAACTTGTTTTATATACCTTTTTAACCTAATAAAAATACCACAAGTTATCCAATACTTATTATATACTATGTCATATATATAATAGTGTCCATTTGTCCATCATATGTCCACATGAGTCCATGATATCAAGATTAACAAGTCATTAACATCACATGAAATCAATAACTTTCCTTAAGTACCTTTAGTTACTAGTTTATACATATATATTTTTACACTTAACCAACATGTTACAATACTTATAATCCCATTATATCATGATATTAACAATCACATAACATATGAAAAAGTGTACAAAATGATGATCACAAGTAAAAACTCTTTTTACATGTTTAAAAGTCCTAAATGGTGATTTTTGCTATAAAGAACATATATACACATAAAATGATAAATTTAAAGTGATTAGAGTTTTTAGATAACCTTATGATGATGTATGATGATAACCAACACAATCTAAACCCTTATTTTGATGAAAACCCAAAGCTTACAAGCTTAGAAAACCCTAATTCCAATAGAAACCCTAATCTTGCTTTTCTTGCTTCAATACTTCTAAACCTTTAACCAACCCTTGCAAACAACTTAAGACATCTTAGATATGATGTAGGTATGTGTGTATGGACTTGGAAAATCAAGCTATGAATTATATGAAAGGGGTGTTTGATGCCGTGGGTTTTGAAGAGCAAAAAGGAGGGATAGTTTTTTATTTTTGTTAAGTGTTGAAGTGTATGTGTTATCTCTTGAAAGGTGAAAGTATTGTATGATATAAGACTTAGTCAAAAGAGGTCTAGGAAGTCTTGAGACAAAGGGGAATAAATAATGGAAGTCCTTATGGTCATGGTATGGGTTTTACTTGTAAAAGTCTCATGGTTTTATTAGTTGGTGAAGTACATTGCAAGTGGTAAGATTTTTGTGATATTTCTTGTATCCATAAGACCAAATCCGACCATAGATGCATATACATGATATAGTTTTTTAAATTTTGGGTATTGGATATAAATGTGGGTATTTGTTGAAGCGTAGAAAAGTTTTGGTGGTTCCGGGTATGCCTAAACGTATTTTATTGCGAAACATAAATACTTTACGCAACCAATAAAAATAAAATGAACAAAGTTACTAATTATCATCAAAATAATTATTTAACACTTGCTTGATGTAAATATTTAATTATTTGATGCCCGTTTACATTAAACGATAATTTTTAGCTTACGCGATTTAACTTAAAGTTTACGATTTAAAGCAAACGCGTACAATACTAAAAATACATAGTTGCTTTATTGACGGCTTCCATGACTCTAAAACACGGGGTGTTATACTATTTCTACAATTAATATGCAAAAACAAGTAAAAGCAAGCTAATAACGAAATCAATTAAAGATCGAACCTAAAAAACGTTAACGGGAATTAAAAACGCGACTCTAAAACCTAAATTATCAAATTTAAACCTTACAAAATCAAATTTAATTATTAAAGGTCCTAAATGATAAAAGAAAATTTATAAAAAAAGAATTATATTTTTTTTACTTTTATATTTTTTATTATGAATTAAAAACTGATTTAATCTAAAAATATTATTAAAAATATTTAACTAACTTAGAAAATTTTGAAAAATTCAAAAAAAGTACTTCTAATTACTCTGATCCTAGGAAAAATAAGATGAGCAAAACAACTTAGTGAAATAAGCAGGAAATAAGCTAAAATAAGCTGCTAGGCTAAATGGCTAAAATGTCCTTAAATAAGGAATAAAACAAACTATAACTAAAAAAGTCCCAAGTGCAGATGGTTAAGGTGTGTTGTGTTGAGGTGTGTTATGTTGAGGTGTTGTGTGAAAGGGAGAGGTCACAGCTTCGACCCCTGTGGCCTCTCTTTTTTATAAAATATTTTTTTTGGTTTTCTTTTTTAAAAAGTTATAAAATAAGCAAAAATGACAAACTTTAAAAAAAGAATTTTTGCTAAAACTCAAAAATAAGCTAGAAATAAGCTTATAAAAATGACAAAAATGGTTTTTAAGCTAAGTTAC
>BQNB010157365.1:0-15159 GCA_026074375.1 Tanacetum coccineum | reverse complement strand
CTTAATTCATGACTTCTAAACCCTAAACCTAATCCCTAAATCATTCTAATACCTAATCTAAAACCCTAAACCCTAAAATGAAACCCTAAAACCCTAATCTTACTTTTAACCTAAAACTAAACCCAAAACCTTAAAACTAAGCCCTAAACCTTAATCCTAAACCCTAAACCTTAATCCTAACAATAATATTAAACCCTAAACTATCTTAAACCCTAACCCTAAGACTAATTAAAACCCTAAAACCCTAACCTAAAATCAAACCAACCCGTCACCCTTTTTTCTTTCTTTTTACCTATTTTTACTCCTAAGCTAGCACCCTAACACCTCAAGCACCTCTATAACTAACCTACTACCACCCCAAGAAGCTTACAAGGACCTCTATCACCACTCTTAAGCACCAAGTCTTGCTTTGTCACCTACTTGTCCTCCTTTATAGTCGTGACCCTCATACACCCTTCCACCTCTCTTAGCTACTATCCTAAGCCTCAATACTCATCACTAGCCTTCCATAGTCATCACTCTACAACCCTTAACTCTTATCCATTAAGAAAGCTTGGGCACCAAGGGTTTTCACCCCTATATATAGCCAAAACAAGCAACCCTTTCATTTCATTCTTCAAACTCAAACACACACACTCAAATGGAGTTCTAGCCATTCTATAGCAGTAGTAAAAGATCAAGTGAAATCCCTAAGCTCAGAATAGATGCCAAAAATCAAGAAAAAGGAACCCTTGAAGTCGTTACTAGGCGTATGAACCCGAAAACCCCATTTTGACCCGTTTTAGCTCAAGTACGCTCAAAATATTATTCAATAAGCTTATAATCAGTATTAGAATGTTCATAATACTCTTAAGATCATATATAAACTCTTGTATGAAGCCTTGAATCCTCAAACCCATGTGTTTTTTTATTAAAACCTTAAAAATGACCCTTTTTGATTTTCTAGCTAACGAATCCTTTTTCTAAACTTTTGTTACTTTAGAACATCTTATTTTAGCTTATTCTAATAAGTTATAACCTGCAAATATCATTTGGAACCCTAAAATAAGCTTGCATGGCTTTTTGGACTTGATTTGTAAATTATTTCTATGCAAGGGGTATATATCGTAACTTTCAGAAATTTATAACTAAAGGGGCTGAAAATGTCATTATTCCAAAGTTATAACTATAAGGACCTATCTTGCCAAGTTCTAAAGTTAAAGGTTTAAATTATATATACTTTATACATTAAAGACTAAACTTGTAAAAGTTTATTAGCCAAGGGTATATATTGCCATTTTTGCAAACTTGAAAATATAAAATATAATAGTTTTATATAAATTATAAAAATATATTAATATTATAAAACTCGATTTTATTAAAACCCGACACATTAATCGTGATTAATCATCAATCGGCACATTATAAAACAATTACGTTATATATTTAACGTAATTTATCATCGACTAACTTTTGAAGAAACTTAAAATCTTATCATATCACGTTACTAGGGAGCTTCATGTGAGGAGTTTCATTTGGGTATACGTTTTGACGAGTTTGCTGGATTTACGATTTAAAGTGTCCTGACTCCTCAAACGTTTACTACATGACCTCTGAATTATGATGGCCCGAACAGTGATACAATATTTCCATAAATTAATAAATCAAAGTAATACGTTAAACTTTATAAAGTTTTGAAACATAAACCATCACACTAAGACTTGACATATTACCTCAGGTTGCGTGACGAAGCCGTTACTTTCACTTTATATACTTTTGCCATCAATCAGATTTCCCCTGTTAAGGTGAGTTCATAGCCTCGCATTTTAAATCTTCTAATGTTTTCATAAACCCGCGAGGGGGATACATGCTATAAACCATGAATACGAGTATTTTTCCAACTGTAGGCTATCCTGATATATTATTGCCTAAGTCCTTACTTTTGCCATTAAGACCCCACTATCATGAACTGTTAATTACTTTTCGGAGTAAGCGCGAATGCTGTGAATAGATCTATTTGGGACTGAGCTTCCCCTTTGGTGTACCTATACTTTCTGGTAACCAAATGCATTTTATTTGAAACACTATGCGAATGTTTGGCAAAGGCACCCGTTGGGGCAATTTATTGTGAATATTGATTATCTCAAGGTCTCGGTGCATGAGCTTCAGGCAATAATACTGTTTTATATAATAATTATACTCATTGCAATTATTACACTTATGGGTGTATAACAACGTAGCCCACTATTGAACTTGTATTCAAATTGTTTACTATAAACCTATGAATATCACTCAACCTTTATGTTGACTTTTTAGCATGTTTATCTCAGGTAACTGAGTACCTTATGGCACGGAGTGGCACGGACTTGAAGATGGCTAAATTGTTATCATTCAAACTTTATGTTTTCATGTAGATTTTGGGACCTCTGTTTGTAAAAACTCTGATGAAATAATGAATGATAACTTATCTTTTAAAAACATCTCTTTTGAGTCGTTTTCTATGATTATGATTGTTGTACTATGAAATAATACCCCAGATTAGCTTTCGCTGCTATATATCAAAAATGGGGGTGTTATAACTAAGCCTTTGTTATTTGACTAAAAGGGTTTTGTGGACTAAGAAGTAGGAGGACTAGCCTTAAGGAGTGCCAGTTTAGCTTTCATCTTCTTGTATTCAGCCTTGTAGTCCTTTTGGACTTTGGTTCACCCTGACTGTTTTGAGCATGTTGTGTAGACTGAATAAACTTTAGGGTAAACTTAGGTTGAAAACCTCTTGACACTGAGGATGAATTAGACATAGGAGATTTATAAGATGGTTCAGATGTTTTAGAAAATCAATCTCTTGCGAAATGACCTTTTTTGCCACATTTGTAACATTCAGTGTCCTCATTTGCTTTTTGAACAGAAAAATTGTTTTTTCTTTTTATAAAACATTTTGAATTTTCCAATAGGGCCCTTTTATGAAATTCTATATCAAGATCTCTAAGGTACTCCTCACTAGTTCTCTCATCAGCCGCATCATTAGAATTTTCTTGAAAATCCTGCACAATGTTGTTAGAAAAGAAGGCAGTTGAAATGGGAGAGTCTGAGAGAGTAGTAATTATGGCCTTTTTTGTATCTGAGTATCTCCTTGAGAGAAGGTTGTCTTCATAGACAAACCTTTCATAGGTATCAGCAAGGTCAAGGGTCTAAGTATGGTTTGCATTTCTAAGTCCCTGAGAGAAGCTGAGCCACTTCTCAGGGAGACTCTTCATGAAACCAACATTGATTTCGTGCTTAGATAATGTTACACCATCATTGGTAAGCTCATTGAGCAGGATTTTGTAACGAGTTTAGGTATGTGAGAGACTCTCAGAGGTTTTAGCTCTGAAAGTTTGATACTTAAGTTTCAGATCCATGATCCTGTTTATCTTGGTATCAAAGGGACCTTTAAAGCTGTAAACCAAGTCAATCCATGTGTCTTTATCTGTCTCATAGCTAATGACTGCCTCTATTATATCATCTGGTAGACATGATACAATGATGCTTTTAAGGCGTTGGTCTTGATTGACTACCAACCTCTCATCAAGGGTCCATTAGGACTCAGGTTTATCGGCACCTTCAGCTGTTTTTGGTTTGAAAGGACCATCCTTAATACATTGAATATAGTAGGGTTCCATTCCCGTCAAATAGCAAAGCATACGCTTTTTCCATTTGTTAAATTTTCCAGGCTCTAGACGAGGAGCAACAACAGAGTAGTTGCCTCTTTTTTTATCTACTAGCTGGGGTACATTACTTATAGCAGCCATTTTAGGATCTAAGTTTTAAAAGTCAAAGCACATTTAAAAGATTTTTATAAACCTTCTTCTCTGATACCACTTGTTGTTCCCTTTGAGTTAGTGACCAACACTATAGAAGTCAAGATAAACTAACCCATGGCTTTAAGTAATGTGAATGAAAATCAGTTTAGACAAGATATATGTATAGAACAGTAAAGAGCATAAAACTAATTTTTAACGTTTAACTCTTATATTTATTAAGAATTATACCCTATTGTATGCGGAACTACAATGAGGATTGAATGAAAATATGTGTGTGTGATCTCCTCACTAACAACTTTACATAAACATAAAGTGTTATGCAAAGTTGACTACTATGCTAACCAACTGAGCTCACTCAGGGACTTAATAGATTTTGAGGAGTAGGTGTTTGTGAAAGATACGAATTTAAATGCATAAACTTAACCTACTCCTTTACAAGATGTTTGTATACTACATAGGTAGGGTCATACCCATATGGGTGATAAGTTCGTGTCCCAATGTTGATAGGCTAGTACATATTGTACACCTTTTTCTCTATTACATTTCTATTCTAAGTATGGGACAAACACACTTTCTAAGGTCAGTACTGACACTAACCTTGTCTTTATACCCTATTCAAGATAGTTTGACTCTAGGCAGATAAAAGCTTGGACTTATATGTTTTAAACTATCCCGCCTATTCTTTAGTCTTTCATCTTTAAGGTCTTCTAGTTGTTGGAGAGCATATGGAGTTCAGTGAGTCTATTTCCATAACTCACTGAACCCATCACCTTCTTCTTTGGCTCAGGCTTCATTCACTGAGAACCGCCTTACTGAATGCTAGAGTCTTTCTTGTAGACTTAGGATGGGCATCTTGAAGGTAACTTAGGATATTTTACACTTAGGATATTTTGTATTCAAATCCAAGTGAAAGATAATTAGGCACTGAATGGGCCTAACACTTTTCCAATAGGCTTAAATTTCTAAACTCTTGAATGATTTATATTGTTACAAGAAATGTTAACATCTTTTATGTCTATTCTTTAAATCTAATATAAGATCGAACTAACATATAACAACCCACAATTTTCCTCTATGTAATTATCCATCTATTAAATTAGATGCAATTTTTCTCAGTGTCATTATCCATCAATTGAATTAGATTCAACCATTTTCATGGAAAGATTTTTGCGTTATTCCATCCATAACGTAACGTAACTTACATTTTCAAAGTAAGCGAGCTCACGCAACCACTAATACCTATTCCATCAACGTTTATGTCAAATAAACTTCATAATATGTCAAGCAATATGTTCTAAACTCCATTTTTACCATACGTTATCTATTTAACGTACTTTCCATAACGTTATATCAAAACGGATATTAAACGTTAACGTTTATAACAACTAACTATATGTAATGTTTACATACAAAAGAAATGTACAAACCTATAAGGCATGTGTACAAGTTACCAATGCATGAAATTTGAATATATTCTCCCTCCAAAACTAATGTACACCTCATTGAAGCACAAAGTACAACCCGATAATGCATAACATTCAAGATATGCATTTTCCCTCCAATTTCTTTATAGATTTCGTACAACCTCTTAAGCTCAAGTTACAAACACTCGATGCACAACATTTGAACTATAGTTACCCTCCAATCTCACCCCTACTCGTCCTAAATCCAAAACCCTAACCCAAAACCCTAATGAACCCGATACCACTTAAACTAGACAAACCAAGCCAAGACCAAGCAAGCACCCTCCACCATGATCCACCACCTTGTCCCCATCACCCTAGCACCTTGTCACCACCTTGCTAGCTCCCTTTCACCTCCTTGTCACCACCTTGTCACCTTGTACTCCAAGTAAAGCACCTTGTCACCACCCATTCACCACCATGCCGCCACCTTACCCCCTCATCACCTCCTTAGATAGTCGAACCCCTTCCAACCTCTCAACATCTCTCTAAGCTAGTCCTTAGCCTCTAATAGTCACACCTAGCTAACCCTTGGCCACCACTCTTCACAACTTGGCCACTACTCCACACAAACTTGGTCACCACTCCTATTTCAACCCTATATATACATGCATACATGTACACCTTCAAAAATCACCAACTAAGTTTCATACTACCTCAAAACTATGTTCTAGCCAAACTAAGGAAGGAAAAGGAAAGGTCTTTAAGCTAGTAGAAACCAAGGAACAAGAGAAGAAAGGTTCTTGATTCATCTCCAAGCCATTTTGACCTGTATCAACCCATTTTGACCCATTCGAGTACTAGTAAGTCCTATAACTTGTTCAATAAGCTCCTAATGTGTTTTAGATCATGTGTAAGCTTAGATTGAGCTATATGTTTAAGCTCTTAAAACCCTAAGCAACACGCTTGGTTTTCCTAAACCAAACGCGCCCTTAAAACCCTAAAAGCTCTTTTCGTAAACCTAATAAGCTATAAGCCATAAGCTATTGTAATAAGCTATTTCTATAAGCTCACTTATCACTTTTATAATCATTAAAACTAATCCTAAAGCCCTAACCCATCGGGTTATTGTTTCTAAACCAAACGTACCCATTTTTTATTTTTAAGCTCATAAGCTTTTCATAAGCTACAAGCTCATAAAACTTACTTATTTTAGCTTATAGTAATAAGCTATACGCTGCCAATTGATTTTGAGATCAAAAATACAAAGATTATGGAATTTGGACTAAAAACGCAAAACATTTCATGCATAAGGGTATATATTGTAACTTTTGAAATTATTAAACTTTCAGGCCAAAAGTCTAAATACTCCAAAGTTAAACCACAAGGGCTTGTTTTGCCAATTTCCAAAGTTAAAGGTTTAATTTTTAAAAAATATAATTAAAGGGTTAAAAGTGGAAATTAATATATACCAAGGGTATATATTGTCATTGTCATATTCTCAAGGGTATAAAATGTAATATTTTTATATTAATTATAAAAATATATTTAAATATTATAAGACTCGATTTTATTAAAACCCAACACATTTATCGTTTCATTCATCGATCGAAACACTATAAAATAATTATGTTATATATTTAACATAATTTATCATCCACTAGCTTTTGAAGAAACTTAAAAAGATAAAATCCTATCATTTAAACTATGACGTATCACGTTACTAGGGAATTTTATGTGAGGGGCTTTCATTTGGGTAGACGTTTTGACGAGTTGCTGGATTTACGATTTAAAGTGTCCTAGCTCCTCAAACGTTTACTATATGACCTTTTGATTATGATAGCCCGAATAGTGATACGATGTTTTCACAATTTAATAAACCAAATTAATCATTTACGTTAAACTTTATGAAATAAAGTTTTGAAACAATCAAACTGAGACTTGACATATTACCCCAAGTTGCGTGACGAGGCCGTTTATTTCCAATTAAGTCACTTTTGACGTCAATCAACTACCTTATTAAGGTGAGTTCATAGTCCCACCTTTACATATTTTCTAAACTCCGTGGGGAGATACATGCTATAAACTATGAATACAAGTATTTTCAACTGTATGCTATCCTGATAAATTATTGCCTAAGTACCTCCATTTACGATAAGGCCCCATTATCATGAACCGTTAATTACTTTGCGAAGTAAGCGCGAATGCCGTGAATAGATCTATTGGGATTGAACTTCCCCGTCCAGGTTCTAGTACATACATAGCCAACGGACGTATTTCATTTGAG
Source organism: Tanacetum coccineum (assembly GCA_026074375.1). Taxonomy (NCBI): domain Eukaryota; kingdom Viridiplantae; phylum Streptophyta; class Magnoliopsida; order Asterales; family Asteraceae; genus Tanacetum; species Tanacetum coccineum. The sequence goes on along the minus strand of BQNB010157365.1, from coordinate 7,690 downwards.
GAACTCCGAGTGTTTGGCAAAGCACCCGCTTGGGGCAACAACTTATGCATAACATTTACTTAAGGCTTCGGTGTCATGAGCTTAGTGCAATAATATAATATTGTTTATCATGATAATTATATTCGTTGCAATTATTACTATTACATTGACTTGTATTCAACTATTACATTTCAATCCTGTGAATTTCACTCAACCTTTGTGTTGACCTTTTTAGCATGTTTATCTCAGGTAATTAAGCAACCTATGGCACGGAGTTGCATTAGACTTGAGGACGTCCAAACTTGTTATCATTCAAACTCTATGTTTTCATATGTATTTTGGGACCTTCTTTTGTAAAACTTTGATATATTATTGAATGATAACTAAATTTTACAAAACGTCTATTTTAAGTCGTTTTCTATGATTATGACTGTTGATTCATGAAGTAATACCCTAATTTAGCTTCCGCTGCTATATGTCAAATAAAGGGGTGTTACATAACAGCTATATGATTGTCTTTAGCTCTTCTTTATGGTACTTTGAATTGGTGGTAATTGTACCTTTTTGTGGTTTAGATATCTAGTTACTCATTTGTTCAAAGATATAAGATTACCAAATGAGAGAACTTTTTTTCTAGGCCTAAATGATAGTTGAAACACAATTGAACAGATTCCGAATGCAAGTTATGCGGCAACAAAGCATTAGTATAGCAAGTTACAAGTGGATATTATATACCCATGCAAAACAACCATTTAATAAAAAACAAAAACTGTGAAGTCAAAACAATAGGCCAACCAAAAAACAAAAACCCCGGACGAATATTACACAATTCCTAAATGTGTACAAAAAATCCTACACAACAAAACAATGTCCATCATACGTGTTATATGTCATGTTTGCATAGTAGATATCATACGAAAGTGAAAGAATGTAAGGAGAGGAGCTAGTATTCCACCACCACGAGCTCCTATTGCTCCACCAACTGTTTTGCCTCTATCTCTAGTGTTACCACCATCACCACTATTTGATCCCCAAAATTTCTTTCTTCCTGAAGAGATTTTGCCACCTCAAAAACGAGCCTGTTTCCTATCACCCTTCTCTATTGATTCCTCATGTATTTAAGATAGGAGAGAGTTCTCATAAGACGCATCTGGAGCGCCATGAGGAACAGATCGAGACTATTTTGAATCACTTAGATGAACTCCGTCTTGAGCGCATTGAGCACATGAAAGATAAAATATAATCTTGTAAAGTCGAGTAATCATACAACGAGATTTTGACTAACAGAAACCAACTCAAAGAAGTGCCCGACCCAGATTTTCTGTATTTCACAGAAGAGAGCAATAGGCATGACGACGAGATTGTTCTTTGCTCGCGTCAGGATTCTACTCTGGAAATGAATCAGTGATGATATCCAGGTTTCGCCACCGACAATATGAAGAGTCTTCTGGATACATTCCATAAGCTTGAAAGAACCAAGGCAAGGGAGGACCACCAACTACTATAACTAGATCTTTGTTTAGTTTAACAGCTTTTGTTTTGAATCCAACCACGGGATATGTGGTATAAATAATGACACTTGTCAAATTTTGATATGTCAAAATATGTAGATAAGTTGTTTATACAAAAGAAGTTGTGATTCCATTATACTTCGTTGTTTCACTATACCAATATGTATGTCAGTGTTGTCTATCCTCTACATGGGTTAAGGTTATTCATGTATCAAATCTTTCTGAATCCTGGTTACATATGGCTCACTACCATCAGGTTTTCTTCGAACCTTTATATCCGGTATATGAATTAATGCTTAAAGATAATTGAACATAGAACTCACCTACACCGACCTGAGACATGAGCCCCCCTGTTGAAGCATCCCATAAACCATTTCTCTCCACTTCATCAGTAGGAATTTCATCACCTAGGTCAACTACACCACCAACCAAATTATCCCTTGATGAGTCTATCTTTGCGAGTTAAAAACCGTTAGTGGATCATACCGCGTACCACTTGAAAAGTAAAACTAGTCCCCGGAAACCTAATGAGTTCGATGCTTGTAGAAGTGTTCTATCTCTAGAAGTCTTAGATTCCAAAACTTTTCGTTATATTCTGCAATGTAATATCAAAGGATGTGTATTTCTTTGTTAAGACTCATATCAAATAAGTATCTATGTCAAATAATTTCAATATCACTATGTATGAAAATTTTGACAATGACTTGTGATATGACCATATAATTATATGGATTCTTATTTTGTGTTGTCTTGTAAATGTTGATAGAATGGTTCCCCATATAGGACATCAACGATCTGCCAGCACCTCCTAGACTCAGGCCGCCATCAAGAAACCTAGTTGCTGATAGTGGTTTTCCGCGCTTCTAGATCACAAGCTGCTATCATGGCAATACTGATATACCATTAGAACAATCGGACAAGGTGAAACACTTGTACAAGAAAATGTCCTACAAATGAGTTTTATGAGCTCCAACCTTTCAATTTCATAGGTACAGAAGGCCTGTTGGCACTCATCCGCTGGTTTGAACGGAACTAATCGGTATTTCCTCCCCGTAACAACTGTACCGAGGACTGCAAAGTGAAATTTGCTACTGGTACTCTAACTGAAGAAGCTTTATCCTGGTGGAATTCATTCGCCCAGCCTATTGGAATAGAGGAAGCTTACAAGATCACCTGGTCCGAATTTAAGAAGCTCTTAATAAAGAAGTATTTGTCCTCGAACTGAGGTTAAGAAAATGGAAGATGATATTTACAATTTGACTGAAAAGAGAACGTCTCAAAGACTTAAATAAAAAAAAATAACGTGTTATCAGATTCAAGAATTGGCAGTTTTTTATGCCCCGAAAAACTATGGTGGCCAAATACCTGAGAAGACTCAAGGAAGTCTTCATCGGGGATTACCAAAGTATTTGAAGGGAAATGTTACCACCTGCTTCAAAGCATCAAACTTTGGAGGAAGAAATACCATAACCCAAGGTTAAATGGATCAGGTAAAAACACAATTCTATGCACGGAACCAATGATCAAAACGAAAGTTTGATGATGGAAGAACCTTCATTCACCAACAACAACAACTATCCAGAATAACCGTAACAACAATAGCAAAACCGCAACAATGATCACCAACAAACAACAGAATAGAAGGCAAAAGAAAACCGTTAGGATCTTATGCTGTCAACCCTAACTAAACAATAGGTATGCTGAAACTTCCTTTGATTAAGAAATGCAACCTGCATACACACATGACCTTCGCACTTCAGTGTCAAACTGCAACAAGTGGTCATCTGACTAGGAACTGCAGAAACAAAGGGCCAGCCACTAGAAGCAACCTACAACTAGTATTTGTAACTTGTCATGCCCGCGGAGAGAAAAGGCACTACAAAAGTCAGTGCTCAAGAGCAAACAACAATGCCTACGAAAGAGCATACTTGCTAAGGGACAAGAATGCTCACCAAGACCCGAACGTAGTCATGGGTACGTTCCTTCTAAACTAACATCTAGCTAGAGTATTATTTGATTCAGGAGCCGATAAAATTTTTGTATCAATATCTCATGCTTCTATGCTTAATATCCCACCAATTACACTAGATACTACCTATGACATTGAAATGGCAATGGAAACCCTAGTAGGTACTCATAACCGTTATCCAGGTTGCACTAAAATCTAAACTAAACCAACCTTTTGAAAATTTTATCTCAAGCCGTATTAAACTCGGTAGTTTCGACTCGTCATGGTAGGATTGGTTATTCCAATATCATGCTAGAAATTATCCTGTGATGAGAAAGGTACGTCCACATTCCAATCAACGTGAAACTCTTATCCATCTATGTGATTGAAGTACAACCCCACAAGCTTCATATCCCTGTATTAAAACCAAAAGATAATATCCAATGATATCAAGTTTCATAACCCAATAATGGACGAAGAAGTCAGACGAAAACGACTAAAAATAGACCATTTAGTCAGACTGAGAATTTCCATAAGTTTTTCTAAAGATCTACCCGCCTTCCTCCAATTCGCCAAGTAAGAATTATCCAAATCGATATAATTCTAGGAGCGCACCAGTAGCCAATCAACCCTACAGATTAGATCCTTCAGAAATGCAGGAACTATCTGACCAACTACAAGAGTTAGCAGACTAAGGTTTTATCCGACCAAGTACTTCGCCTTGCGGAGCTCCTGTCTTATTTGTTAAAAAGAAAGACGGATCTTTCAGAGTGTGTATCAATTACCGGGAGCTGAATATGTAAGGTTTCTCGATTCACTATCTCGGGAGGTCGGGGAAGCTCAAAATATGAATACGCCATTATTAAGGAGGAGAGCTTTATGTTAATTTGAAGTTTTAATTAAAATGGAACAAGAAAGGGAAATTACAAATGTGAGCTTCACCTTCTAGATGTTAGATTAGAGGAGATAAATTGTATAGGTAAAAGACAAAGACACTTCGACTAATTACACGTTTAGTCCTTGTGTTTTAACTTCAACCAAAACTAAAATGTAATTTCCATAGTAGACAACCATATTTTTGATCCTAACAATCTCCACCAATAAGGTGGCATATGTAATTACTTACCATGTAATCCACAAGTACAAATACTAAAATATCTTCTTTGCTTTGGTCTTCAACATGTACTAGCTTGAATCATTCCTTCACTTGTAAGAAAACAATAATACGCTTCCCCCAAACAGACAGCCATTCAAAGCAAATATGAAGGTTTGATGTAGTTGACAAATCTTCTAACTATGTCGGTTAAAGCTCGCAGCGGGATTTGTAGAAGTAGAAGTAAACCACACTTAGCAGCAAATCTGACTTCTTCTTTGCTGATTAGTAGCCAATCCATTCAGGGGAACATGCACAGACTTCACACAAACAACTCATAGAAGTAAGAAACTCCAAGTCAATTAAGTCCCCGCGATGTACAATCATTTCCTTCCCCTATTGTTTGCACTATGTTGTATACAACCAAAGGCAATTAAGTCCGATGTACAATACATTTCTTCCCCTGATATGTTGCATCTATCGAACACTCTTCCCGCCTGATTATATTGATGACCATCAAACATAACATACATTCGGTTAACGTCCCGACATGTTCGATAGAGAATCATGTGTAAAGTCGCTTCTCCTCAGACTTATTCAATACCAACCATCGTATTATGTCGGCTCTTTGTAAATGATTACTGATGAGAAAACCGCATTATCACAAACTTGATGATAAGTAGAATACCCAAACTTGTGACTTCTTTTCTTGAAGCTAATCCATGATAAAGAACGTTGAATAAGAACTCGCAATGCAACCTTGCCGATCTCTAAGTACTCAATACCTACTCAAACCAACCAATCATCAAGTATAAGTAGTATGCCACACCCTCTTGACAAATCCTCACTAATGTGAGAATACTGAGCACTACAATGTAAACTCCTTCAAGTAGATTAGCAAATGTGCGCATTTAGCACCAACTTCTGTCGTTTATTAGATCACACATTCAGATTTGACAATTCTTCATCAATACAACCGGTATAATAAGCACAGTCACGTTAACTTTAAAAGTCAACCATCCAACCAACCCCGTCCTTTTAAGATATGATAAGTACACGCACCCGTGAAATTCCACTTCAACTTCAATTAAATGATAACGAATCATCCTCGTAATCAATTCTTTGCGATTAAATCCCGAGACTAGCCTTTTGAACGGTTTTCGTGAATCTTTAGCCATATCGTTTTAAGCAATAAGTGATGTTTTGTTTTTGCATTTTTAGCCACAATAGTTCAAAATTCAGCCTATATCCTAAATTATGAAAGCATTTTCGGATATGTGATTATTTCAGCCCCACTTCAATCTAGTATCAATTCAGTCCAAAGAATGATTTCGGTGTAAGGCCCAACTGTCAGTCCAGTTTCGGTAAGTACACATCAAATCCATTATAATCCTGGCCCATGATAAGACCAATAAAAAAGATACTGCTAGTCATTGATAACTCAAACCCTATCCCTAATTTCATTTCATATCAACACGCCTCCACCTTATCTCTCCAAACAGACATCCAGTCCATCAACTCACTAACGTCACCCTTTCCAAACACTTATCCATCCTTATAATCGCTCAATGAAACATCATTAACTGATCTCATTTTAATACACAATCAACCTCACATCTTTGTCATCTTCAAAGACAACAAATACTCACATACCCATGAAGACGAAGCTACTAACCGCATGTAATTTTTGCTTCAAGGTCTTGAATAAGAGCAACAGGACGGGTAGGTTTATGTTCAATTTGTTTTGTGGTTTTTCCTTTTCAATACCGAAACAAAGAACAAGAAGAACAATCTTGTTCTTGTTGATTCTTGATAGCTTTCGAATAGTAAAAAAATGAAGTTTTGCTTCACAAAGATCGATGATGTGTGATCGCCCATGTGTTTGATCTTGAATGGTCATATCATTGGAAAACACGAACGGGTTCAACTGAGATCTTGATTCTTTTTCAGCTATGGTTTAAGTCTCGATGTAGATGATTGGAGATGAGTTGATTTTGTTTGTTGTTTTTCACCCTTTTCGTGATTTCATTTTCGATCTAGATCTTGGTATGACTCGGTGATTACCGAGTTTACACTGATTGAACTCAGTAGATTTAATCTCGGTATCGAATGAACTTGGTATCGAGTTTACACTGAATGTACATTGAGTGAACTTGGTACATATCTGTTCTTCCTTATTTGATTCTCGATAAAAAAAATCTCGAAAGTCATTCTCGAAATAATCAGTTATGGTATCGAGTTTGACCTTTGACCAATAGTCAACTTCGAATTTGACTTCCGAATTTGATATTTGACCAGTCAACATCGAGGTACAGATCCGAGATTAGTTCCGAATTTGCTTAATAATCAGTAGCTGATATCGAAATTTGTCTAACTAACCGAAATTGAACAAATCTTACGATAAAACCATAAGCAGCCAATCTTGATATAGTCAAACATATCAAAAAGTACAATAAATCTGCTGTAATAAGCTGAGATCACAAATAAGCTCACGAACTACATATCAATCTTGAATAAGCAGAAAACTCATCAAACACCAAAATTGACTGAATAAACTGAATAATCTGAACTGAATAAGCTGTTATAAGCTGAATCTGCTGAAAAACAACGTCTGGTCGAAATAAACTGAAAATAAGCCGAATAAGCTGAACCGAATAAGCTCTAAAACATCATGAATCGCTCCTGCAGCTCTGATACCACTTGTGAGGTTTCTCAATTCACTATCTCGGGAGGTCGGGGAAGCTCAAAATAAGAATAAGCCATTATTGAGGAGAGAGCTTTATTTAATTTTGAAGTTTTATTAAAATGGAAAAAGAAAGAGAAATTACAAATGTGAGCTTCACCCTCTAATATTGATTAAAGGGGAGTATTTATAGGTAAAACACAAGGACACTTTGAACTAATTACACTTTTAGTCCTTGTGTTTTAACTTAAACCAAAACTAATGTAATTTCCATATAGACACCATATTTTTGATCCTAACAGAATAAACTTACCATAAAGAATCGTTACCCATTACCCAGGATTGATGATTTATTCGACCAGCTTCAAGGTTTGAGTGTTTACTCAAAAATTAACTTAAGATCAGGCTATCACCAACTGAGAGTCTGGGACGAAGATATTCCCAAAACTGCTTTCAAAACGCGGTACAGACACTAT